>CAUZXP010000272.1:32952-42780 GCA_963584105.1 Alviniconcha strummeri | reverse complement strand
GGTAAATATATGGAATTATATTGTATACAATTTTCTTTTTCCATTTTTTTTTTTTTTTAAAGTGTGCAAAATTTTATTTTTCCATTTTTTTAAATAGTTTTTTAAAGTGTGCAAACACCTTTTAAGGGGTATTGCTAACCCACTAGCCGCAAAAGCACACAACGTACTAGACTCAGTTCATCAAAAAGAGTGCGTTGCTCTCTGGTGCAGCTAAATCGAGTTCTCCCTCTTTCATAGGCGCGCTTTGATTCTCTCTCTCTCTCTCTCTCTCTCTCTCTCTCTCTCTCTCTCTCTCTAAACCAGAACGAATACACGGTCAACTGCTAATGCAGAAAACATTTCTCCTCGTAGATGCAGAAAAGTCTTTGGTTGAGGGGAGCTATATCTCGGACACGCTCTGAAGGCGTACCTACACCGTTGTGTGCATCATGCTCGGAAGGCGTACCTACACCGTTGTGCACCACACTCTATCATAGCACTGTTACAGCCTGAAGGAAGGAGCCAGGCCCGCTGTCCAGGGCTTGGTTGGCACTGGCTGGTCTGGGGCTCTGACCGACACGGCCAGTGTTGGTGCCAGCTGTAAACACCCGGCCTCTGACCGCTGACACTGCGACCCCGGGGCAGGGCGGCTGTGGTCCAGTGGTTCCCATCCCCACTCTTGTTTGAGATGGTATCTACGCGCTCGAGAAATCCCATCATGCGCTCCACAGCGTTTCTTGGGGTTTCCCCGGATGTTGCCGTAGAAAACAAAGTTCCAAAGCTGGTCTCACTGACCATGGGTCTTCCTCGTCCATTCGAGGTTAGATGGTCGACAGCTTTCTCTTTCTGCGCCTCTCTCCTCCAGGCGATCGATGTCGTGATGTGCTTGGCGTTGTTCCCTCAGGTGGTGTCTCAAGCTCCTCAACACTTCAGACATTCCGACGTACTAGCCACATGCGGATTTTTTGTTGTGGCCACCAGGTTATCGGCTCGGTCATTTAATTCCTTTGACTCTAGCCTGCCCACGACGGTACATCTCTGAACGTGCCTTCCATCCTATCCTGCCTACAGCGAACGGGGTCAAACAAAGTACCCAACCTCACGTCTGCACCAGTTCTGGGGTTACTTCTGATTAGACGCAAGCAGCGGAGCAGAAACGCAGCCCTTCCCCATCGGAGCTGCTAATGATTAACATTCATTCGGGTTATGAGTCCAGATAGCAGATATTATTTCGGACACAAACACAGCCTTCTCGTGATTTAACCAGCAGCGAGTGGGGGTGGGTGTTTTCACACCTTGAGTTGGTCAATGCCTACGTGCGTGTCACGCAATCTGCGAGACTCTGTCCAGCAAAGGACACAGCAGCAGCAGCATTGGCAGCAGTAGCACAGTCTGCAGTTGCAGCTGATGCACAGCTAGGCCGGCTCCACGTGCTTGTAGAGATAAACGAATGATAATTTATAATGCACATAAAAAACCTTCCACGCAAACATATATATGTGAACTTGCATATATATATATAAATTTTATGCAAGTTCACAGTACGAGGGCTGGGGAGAAAAAGATGCATACATTTTGAAATACGCACATTGTAGCAAGCATAATGAATTAAGCATCCACACGTAAGTATATATATATATGTGTGTGTGTGTGTGTGTGTGTGTGTGTGTGTGTGTGTGTGTGTGTGTGTGTGTGTGTGTGTGTGTGTGTGTGTGTGTGTGCGTGCGTGCGTGCGTGTGTGTGTGTGTGTGTGTGTGTGAGAGAGAGAGAGAGAGAGAGAGAGAGAGAGAGAGAGAGAGAGAGAGAGAGAGAGAGAGAGAGAGAGAGAGAGAGAGAGAGAGAGAGAGAGATGTGGCCCAGAGAGTTAGCTACTTGATCGTTATATTAACATCCAGTCAACCGCGAAGGTCATATCAAGGCCAAAGAAAATTCATCCAGTCACAGGTAAATTGTCTGATTCACTCTTCATGACCCACATCACTTCACGCTTGATTTCGTCCATAGTTATCTGACACTCAACGGCAAGTCAACCGCGAAGGGCCTAATTATCAGAGAGAAGCACTCTCAGTTCACGACAAACACTACAGTTTGCACGAAAAGAGGATCAGGAAAAAATGAAGGCGAATAGACCGGGAAGGGAGAAGCCATAGGGGCGGAATTCCCGGCAGCAGACGAAGCACGCAAAGCTATGCTGTTTTGACCTACTCCACACATGAAGTCTTTGACAGCTCTTGATTATCAGCAGAGGGGACCTTAACTTCTGCATCCTTGGTACCCTACCGCGGGGCTGCGGACAAATATTTCGGTTAGGTCATCAGGTCACTCAGACAGCACCCCCCCCCCCCCATCTCCCCCAAAATGAGTTGTTGGATTTTTACGTCCCATTAACCGCACAGGGTCACTTCAAGAATACATAATCCAATTCATAGATACTCCATACCGGGTGGAAAGTCAAGTAACCAAACACGTGTAAAAATCTGGCTAACAGTTCTATAAGCAAAACACTTTCACTAGCAAACACAACCAAGCTATAAAAAAATTAATAATAAAAAGACCAACAAAAAACAGACCTAAACAAACAAACAAAAAAAGTCAATAATTAGCACATTCTCATCGTTCTTCAACACATTCAAACACTAATTAAAGCCGGATAAGTAGGCAATTTTCATTTAGCATCCTTTTAGTGCATGATCTGTCCGTTTGGTGCTTCAAATGGGGCTTACCCTGAAAATGTGCCCTTGTTTGTTTGTCTTATTAAATTAGCGTTCGTTGTAATCCTTTGTTCATTTATCTACAA
The DNA here is from genome assembly GCA_963584105.1 of Alviniconcha strummeri. Taxonomy (NCBI): domain Eukaryota; kingdom Metazoa; phylum Mollusca; class Gastropoda; family Provannidae; genus Alviniconcha; species Alviniconcha strummeri. The sequence goes on along the minus strand of CAUZXP010000272.1, from coordinate 40,004 downwards.
ATGAGAAGATACTTCCAGACAGATTCCACGAGATGTATTCAGTACATAATTTGAGCACAGTTGATCAAATCACAAGCATCTCTCATTCACTTTTATGATACCCAAATGCACACGTGGAACCAATCTACGCTCAGACAGTCCCCTCAGAATAACGAATCAATCAACACACTGAGAATCAAAAGAATGAACCAGTCAACATTCACATTGTCCAAAGAATAAACCAACATGAACCAATGAACATTCATAGCGTCCAAAGAATAAACCAACATGAACCAGTCAATATTCATAGCGTTAAAGAATAAATCAACATTCATATTGTCCAAAGAATAAACCAATATGAACCAATCAACATTCATGTTGTCCAAAGAATAAACCACTCAAAGCTAAGACAGTTCAAAGAAGGAACCAAGGCTCTCTTTTACACAAATCTGGGCACAGGGCACTGTCAGAGACAAGCGGTGGCGCAGTGAGCACGCTCCTTCACAGATTTCATTTCTAAATACAAGCCATTCTCTTTTCATCCACACCAGACTGATTGCAACATTCGCAGAATTCTTCCGCGTCGGAGGACACGAAAAGAATGCCAGGGCCGAGGTCTGGCCCCTGTAGGTACAGAGGAGTGGACAGGGGCCGGCACAGATGCTTCTGCTGCCTCTGTTCCATTCTAACAATTACCACAGTACTCCATCTCTTCCCCCACCCCTTCAGCCAACAATCCAAACAAATTAACCCAGCAATGCAGAGAACAATTTCTGCATCCGCCTGCACGAGAGAGAGAGAAAGAGAGAGGGGGGCGAGGGGGGAGGAGAGAGAGGCGGAAGAGAGGAGAGAGAGAGAGAGAGAGAGAGAGAGAGAGAGAGAGAGAGAGAGAGAGAGAGAGAGAGAGAGGGAGGGAGGGAGAGAGGGAGGGGAAGGAGAGAGAGAGAAAGAAGAGAGAGAGAGAGGGGGGAGGAAGGGGAGAGGGAGAGAGAGAGGGGGGAGAGAGAGAAAAAGAGAGAGAGAAGGAGAGAGAGAGGGGGCAGGAAGGGGAGAGGGAGAGAGAGGGGGGAGAAGATAGAGGAAGAGAGAGAGGGGGGGGAGAGAGAGAGAGAGAGAGAGAGAGAGAGGAAGGGGAGAGAGAGAGAGAGAGAGAGAGAGAGAGAGAGAGAGGGAAAGAGAGAGAGGGGGGAGGAAGGGGGGAGAGAGAGAGATTGGGAGGGATGGAGGGAGAGAGAGGGGAAGGAGAGAGAGAGAGAGGGGGGAGGAAGGGGAGAGGGAGAGAGAGAGAGGAAGGGGAGAGAGAGAGGGAGAGAGAGAGAGAGAGAGAGAGAGAGAGAGAGAGAGAGAGAGAGAGAGAGAGAGAGAGAGAGAGAGAGAGAGAGAGAGAGAGAGAGAGAGAGAGAGATGGTGAAAGGTAGAGGGGAAGAGTGCCAAGTTGGCCACGGACTGGCCCCGCTAACAACGTTCGCTCACTTGACCAGGCCCGAGCGCTTGGACAGTGGAATGGCCAAAGGAAACAATGGGCCGGTCTGGGGGTTTCTTACCCAACCACTCTGCGTCACGATAATTTCATTGGCTGCTGGGATGAGAGCATGCACTTCCTGTTTTTACTGGAACTACGCTGTCTTAATCTGGCTGCCCTCCGCCTCGCACTGGCACGCTCTTTGTTGTTTCCAAGTTTAGGTCCAGTTAGGAAGAGTTAATTACGACTCAGCCCGCTTTTAGGTTCGGGTAAAGGGTGCCGGCTGATAATTAACCTATTTCCCTCCGTTCTTTCTTAAAGCCACGGTGCTGGGCATGCCACGTGTAATGATGGCAACAAACGTACCCGGTTACAAGTACGTATACAATGCCTAAATCAGAATCGGAATGGTTGGCCCACGCGCCGTATCGGCCCCATTTGGGTATAACTGTGTTTGTCGTATTTACTTTTGATACGGTTTGAAACAAACTACAATTCTCTCTTTTCCTCGAAGGCGTCTTGCCTCAGAAGCGATTCAGACAGTATCCAAATAAGAAGGAGTAAGTAAGTAAGTTGGTGTTTTACGCCCAGTCAACCATTGCGGTTATATCAGGGCGAAAATAAGAAGGAAGGGAGAATCTTTGTCCATCACCACCACCACCATCATCATCATCGGCAGCAGCAGCAGCAGCATCGTCGTCAACATCACTGGTCACTTTTACGAGACACACCTAACTTTACTGACCATTCCTATCCAGCATCTGTACCCATCGTCATGACCACCATCATCAGCCAATTTTCAAGAAACACGTCAATTTTCACTGACCATCCAACACAGCAACTACATAAAATTATATCTATCTATCGTCATTACGACCATCATCAACCAGTACATAAAATTATATCTATCTATCGTCATTACGACCATCATCAACCAGTCATTTTTATGAGACACGTTCCAATGCAATATCTACACCCTTCCTCATCATGACCATCACCAGCCAGTTTGACGAGCTACACGCATCTCCGTCTCTCCACAGGCCGTCCCTGCTATACTGACACAGCGCCCACGTACCCATCGTCGTCATCATCACGACCAGCACGAGCCATTTTCACGAGACACACCTAATCTGCCTCGGCCTTCCCTGACCATTCCCACACAGCCACCATAAACCTCTCAACTCTGGAACTCTCGCCTGGCACGGATTCTGCAAGCAGCTGGTACTTTATTATACTTGGAGTCAGCGGGCAATTCTACGTACGTGGGCCATACACGCGCAAGTCACCCTAACCCAGGACCGCTAATGACGAGGCCTGTCGACTGACCAAACAAAAGAGGCAGAGAGGGAGTGAGGGGTGGGGTGGAGGAGGGAGGGAGGGAGGGAGGGAGGGAGTGGTGCGGGCCGGGGGAGGTACGCAACAGGGGCGAGGTGGGGGTAGGGGCGGGGTGTCTACACACGGTCTGATAGGAATCACAGCCGCTATAGACCTACATGGCATGCAGTGAGCCTCCATTGTCTGCAGGCGCACCGTGCAGCTCTGGTCGTGCTTCTTTCGCTTTCCGTCTAGTCTCCACATCCGTGCACCTGACATCGAACATTACAATAATTAACGAAAGGTAACTAGCCTTACGAAGGAAGGTAAGTAAATAAGTAAGTAACTTGTGTTTTACGCCCAGTCAACCAGTACGGTCATATTTGGGTGAAACGAAGGAAGGATACGTTTTAATTGGAATTATTAAAAAGTCTAATGTCAGGAAGGAAGAGTTACGTGAGTATCAACATATGTGTCAAGAAAGACCTATATAATCATCAATAAAGTATTTATGCAGCGCAAAATCTTGTCCACAGAGAATATTCTAAGCGTATACACGCACAGGCACCAGCACACAAGGGTATGTTAACCACACACAATTTGCAGCCAGCTTAACTGATAACAAACAGGGACTTGAAGGAGTGGTTCTATCTAATGCTACTGAACCACAACTAGCATGATTTGAGTCACTGAGACGAGAAAAGACCTGAGCAGAAACGTTTCGTCTTTTGTAAAAATTGCAGAGGACCAAAATTTTACTTAGGTAGGGTGGCATGCGGTTGGTGAGGAGGAAGGGGTGGGGAGGAAAGAGGGAGGGATGTGGAGAGGGAAGAAGCCTACACAACGCTGCAACGTCATCGCCAGAACGACCACGCATGAGGATGGGCAGTGACATGAGCCCCACTTGGCTGTTTCACAGTGTCCATGCCATTGGGGGAAAAAAAAAGCTTGGCTTGTAATGCCTGAGAAACCGCATAAAAAATATTTAAAAAACGTGACCAGCGGTCTGTAGCGGTTTCGAACCTGCGTCCGTCAGCTCCAAGGCTGAGCACCTCAACTACCACGATGGCCAACGCGGCTGCCATTGTGAGCTGGTGGAGCTGGCCCACTGAGCTAGACAGACCATCTTTTAGCTCAGTGAGCTGGCCCAGCACGGTGTACACCAGCACCGCGGCATCCCCTGCGGTTCGTGACTTCATTGTGGTAGGGGCAGCAATGGCATAGAACAGAGGATACCATAAACAAAAGATAGCCAGGCCACCCTTTCTCTGCTTATCGCCCCTGCCCTCTCAGACATCCAGGGGGCGCTGCTGCTACCGTGTGGCATCCCGGGTAATGGATAATGGCGTTAGATGGGGCATGCGCGATGTAGTCCATTTACTCAAATGACGGAAGGTATGGCACGAAACATGTCTGAGGTTCCAGACAATACGAAAAGTGTGCGTGCGTATTCGGGTTGGCCGCTTTACTTAAGATCTGAAAAACGCCAACACTGTGACACACCAGCAGACACAGACTGGATTAAAACGTGATAACCTTTTTGATGTGCATGACTGCAGCAACAATCAGCAACTAAATGACTGGCAGCGACCACATCTACCATCCCAAAGACCTACAAGAGTTTGTGTTACTATCCCAACATTTGATTAAGAAGGTGTTGTTCGCTTTATTTGAACGCGAACTGAAATGTCGAATGATGCACTAAATCCTCTAAAACCGCCCTCCCCACACCTTCACCCCAAAGCAACAACAAGAACTTTGTGTGTAAAATACAGCTGTGGGATATTTTAGCGTTAATTTCAATAATAAAAACACAAATGAAATTGTGAGAGAAAAAAAGAAGAAGAAAGTATTATGCATTGTCTTTCTTATTTCCTGTTTCACAAATCGCCTTTCATCAAGAGTGGTTTGTTTCGGGTGTTAATTGTGAATACTTGGCAAGGCACCATGCTGATCGGCTTCCTTGTACAGTTAACAGTTCTACTTCCCCTTCTTCCCTCGTGTGTCAACCACACGCCTGATTGGACAGTAAAAAACACTCGTCCCCTCTGTATGTCTGTCTGCCTGTCTGTCCGTCCGTCTATTTGTCTCTATATCTGTCTGTCTGTCTTCCTGTCTGTCCGTCCGTCTATTTGTCTCTCTATCCCTCCCTCCATCCATCCATCCATCTACCTACCTACCCACCTACGGCTGACTGGACAGTAAAAAACAACCACCCGCTCTGTCTGTCTGTCTGCCTGTCCGTCTATCTGTCTCTCTATCCATCCACCCACTCTCTATCCATCCACCCACCCTCCCACCCACCCACCTACCGACCTACCTACTTACGCCTGATTGAACAGTAAAAACAACAACACACTCGTCCCTTCTGTCTGTCTGATTGCCCGTCCGTCCATCCATCCATCCATCCATCCATCCATCCATCTGTCTGTCTGTCTGTCTCTGTCTATCAGTCTATCTGTCTGTCTCTCTCTTCTTTATTATTTTTTCTTGTCGCTGTGTGTAGTTGTTACTGATATGCTTCAGCTGCTATAAGTTCTCTTATTATTATTAACCCTAAAAGGACGACGAACTGATCACTAAGGCAGCGAATAATTGCGCGAGGATCAGTTAATTAGTCAACAGGTAAAAAGAAAGAATGAATGAAAAAAGAGGTGGCGTCACTAAACCGATAAAGGTATTTAAAGAAAATCAGTATATTAAAGCCATACAAATAAGGTGAGAGAATTTTATCTTAATAAGTTGTAAACAGATAATTTCAGGAATCATGGAGCGCGCGTGCACACACACACACACACACACACACACACACACACACACTAAAGGTGAACACAACAGACAATTTAAGATGGTAAATAACAGTTGGACAAATGACTGAAAAGATAAAAATCCAGACATGGACAGATCTATTAATAAGATAGTAAGGTGAATAGATAAATGATTGAATAAACTGAAAACACACACACAAAAGGTTAAAAAGCGTAGATTTTAATAGACAACAAAAAGCATACTCAAATTTTCGGTTGAAACCCCTTCCTTAAAAAACAGACAGACAGCTAATACACTGACTAACGAGAATAGATTGAAAGTGTCTGCTTACATTTCAGTTAGTGCTGGAGTTTGTTTGAGTGTCAAAGAAACTCCAGCTATGCCTGAAAGATAATTTGACACTTTAGACACTTCAAATCAGCGTTCTCTTTGGCCTTTTGTGCCTGTCGATCTTATTTCCAAACGCTAGCAGGCGGGCTTTGTATCAGATTTGTTTGACTGAATAAAAACAAAACAAAATAAATAAATACATAAATCAAAAATGAATAAATTAAATGCATCAACTGCAGTGAAATTAAACCTAAATAAACACACAACGAAACAAGCTAGACCAATTCTGAAACTGGCGGAATGAAAATAATAGTTAACTAACCATCGCACACAAACATCGGATTTTGTAAAGCTGTAATCAAAAATAAACGTTAAACCCGATTTTTACCCCCCACCCCCCACCCCCCAAGTCATCCAGCTATTTACTTTTCGCCATCAATTTAGTTTTCAGCAGGAAATGTACATGACAGTTAGTCAGTAACTGGATTATGACGGCCTGTCAACCACTCTTGGTAAACTTAGGACGAAGAAAATGGCAGACAGTCAAGACGATAGAAAACACTCAACAAGAGGAAATGAGCGGAAACAATGAATCAAGAAGAAAAGAATAGATAAGAGAGAGAGAGAGAGAGAGAGAGGGTAAGAAAGAAGATGATCGATTTTTTTGAACGCAAAGAAGGAAAAAGTAGAACAGAATAAGGAAGGAATAACAACTAAATGAGTAGAGAATTTAAGGCGAAAAAGAAAGGAATCAATCGAACGAAAAAATAAATAAAAATAATGATGTAGCAAAACACAGAAAGTATTAAAAAAAATAGAAAAAGAAGAGAGAATAATTTGAAAGCCACTTGAAAAACGGAACAATAAAAGGACGATGAGACAAAGCCATCGGTAAAGAAGAAGAAGAAGAAGAAGATGGGGAGGAGGAGGAGGAAGAGGAGGAGGAGGAGGAGGAGGAGGAGGAGGAGGAGGAGAAAGAATCCTAAGGTCGCAAAGACTACCCCCCACTCCCTCCGCACACACACACACACACACACACACACACACACACACACACACACACACACACACACACACACACACACACACACACATTTACTCACTCGCACATACATTCACACAGACAGACAGACAGACAGACACACACACACACACACACACATTTACTCACTCGCACACGCACGCACACACACACACA
>CAUZXP010000272.1:25452-30452 GCA_963584105.1 Alviniconcha strummeri | reverse complement strand
GCAAGAAACAGAAGAAGGAGAGAAAAATCAGAAAAGGGCGAGAGAGAAAAAAAGGAAACAAGAAAAAAAATATCAATTCAAACATAATCCACAAACACAAAAGAAAAACAACAAACACAGCCGACATTTTTTATTTTGAAGGGCTGTTGCGTCATCTGACGGGGAAGAGAGATATCAGTATGAGCAGCCGTGTCGGAAACAGGAGATAACTCACAGGAACTGATATGGACTGATTATTGATACAGAACAGAACTCGCTAACTAATTAACCAGATGACCCAGAATTTCCGCACGTCAGTGACCGCGATATGGGCAGAAGGCATCCACGTCCACTGACATGCAAGAAACACATGGAAATTAAGCCAGCTCCGGCATCAGCCATCTGTGGACCTTAACACTCCTAGACATGCTGGAATCAGCATTCCGCATCCGTCACTGGCTTCACCCGCTGCGCCCTTCCCCCCTCACCCTCAATTTGCCAGTCACTGCGTAATAAAATAACAAATCTTTAATCTTTAAACTGCGTTTTTTGAAGTGTTTACATGCCTTGCCCCCCCCCCCCCCCCGCCCACTCGCCCCCCCTTCCCTGCCCCCCCCCCCCCCCCCCTCCATCTCCCACACCCATCCCTCTGAATTTATGATTTTTACTTCTGTGCACAGCCACTGTGAAGTGCGTCTTCTTGTTCATTGACATACTATCGAAATCTCCATTATTATTATCATTTTCATTACTAGCATCATTACTATCATCGTCATCATCACCATCATCATACTGGCACTAGGGAGCAGTTTATTTCGGGTCTCTTAAATCTTGGATGTTGTTTTATTCTCTTCACGACTAGTAGTACAAGCAAGGATATGTATTTGTCCTCTGTAAACACAGGAAATTTGAATAACGGTTACGAGCAAAATCAAGAAAACAAATAATACAGAGTGTAGGCCTACTGCATTAACTATCGATCTCGTATCTCTTTTACACACACCACACGCACACGCACACACACACACACACACACACACACGCCACACACACACACACACGCACGCACGCACGCACGCACGCACGCACGTAGTAGTAGTAGTAGTAGTAGTAGTAGTAGTAGTAGTAGTAGTAGTAGTAGTGGTAGTAGATCGTGCCGTGCTCTGTCTTTTCCCGAACTTTCATTATCACTCCTGCCGTCGCTCAGATAGCGTATGTATGCACGGTGTTTCCGTGCATTTGGCTGTTTTGCTTTTGTTCTTCAAAATTTTGCCACCGAAGAGACCCACCCAAAATATCATTATCATTCCTTTAAAAAAATGTATATACGAATAGGGCTTTATAGCCCTGGTATAACCGTACTGGTTGACTGGGCGTAAAACACCAAGTTACTTCTTACTCGTACTGGTTGACTGGGCGTAAAACACCAAGTTACTTCTTACTTACGATTTGGGCTTCGCTTATCTCACCTTCCATGGTAGCCTACAGTTCTGGGTTTCCAGAACTGCTGCAATCACCTTTCTCGTGAGTTTGGTCATGGTGGCGTAAATATGGGAGATCGAGAGGACGAGTGGGTTTCAGGGGTGGACAGCTCATAAGTTAACTAAAACTGACCAATATAGAGATAATGATTATGTATCAGACTGAGCATAACCATCGCAGATCGTCGTGAAGCCATAATGAGAAAATCACATTCCTATCGGCGCCCACGTCCACAGTCAGTATCGCCAATGATGACACTGACCAGTGCGCCCATAGCATGTCAGATCAGGATCAGCCGTGAGGATTAGAAAGCGGTTAAATTAGTTTATAATAGGCTATATCAGTCTGCTCTACAATGAAGAAATGTTGGAGAGGAGTTCATAATAGGCCGACTGTCTGATTTACAGCCCCCCCCCCCCCCCCCCAAATCCACAACACTTTATCAATGATGAAGAAGATTTGGAGGAGGGGAAGAAACAAATGAAGCTGAATGAACCAGGAAGACAAAAATATAAAAAAAGGCAGAATTCACAGCAGCAGAGAAATCATGCAAAGCTGTATGATGACCTACTCCAGGCTTTACAGAGATAACATCTGACAGCTGTGGATTCTCAGCAGTGGTGAACCTTAATTTCTGCAACCATGGTTGTCCGCTGCAGGGTACAAGACAGCAGTCCTTATTACACGCATCATCATCATCGTCATCATCGTCATCATCGTCAAATCCACCCACCTGACAGCAGGGATCAGAGGCAGCGCACACGTCTCGTGCATCCTGGACAGCCGCGTGGACAGGAGTGGGACAGCCAGGAGGGACAGCACAGGGACAGCTACGGGGACGCTGAGAGAGCCAACACCCCAACGACTCTACGCCAGGCACTCCTCGTCAATCACGGTACGCGGTCACCGCTGTCTGGTCCGTCTCCGTGAAGTCTGACTGCGACACTAGTTGTTTTCTCTCTCTGTGTCTCTCAGTAGGACAATTATTCAAACCACAGGATAGCCAGCCGAACACAGCTGGCTGGGTACGGGTAGGAGTGTCTGTTCGTTCAGGTTCACTCTTCACTGCTGATGGATGCTGTTCGTGACGCTGAACACTACTGCTGAAGTCAGCGCCCAATCGGCAGCACAACGTGTTGTTGATAAGACTATCACTGCGCCACTCTATTGGCTCGTCGTCATCATCGTCGCTAAATGAAGATGCTGGTTGTATATAAAAATATTAAAAACAAACAAAAACAAACCCGAAGTCGACAAGAAACCCAAATCCAACCAGTTGATGAAGTTGTTGAACTTTTGTTTACGAGTTAACAGTCAGTCCCAAGAGAAAAGACATTTATATACACACACCAAAAAAAAAAAAAAAAAAAATCCCGAAGTAGTAGACAGTGATGACAAGTCACGCGAACGCATCAGTTTTTGATGACGGACTCAAAGCCTCCTTCCTGGGCATGGGCCGCGCCAGTCCAGTCTTGCAGTTAAAGTCCAGTGCCAGCCCCAGGCTCCCAAACGGTCCGAGCCTTGTCCAGCTAGCACTGACCGAGCCGAGCGAGGCGGGACGGAGTCAGGGAATGAATGGCAACAGAGACAATTGAAGAGTCTCGAACCACGCGAGGCCGGCCGGCACCAAGCACTTGTGGCACGCACCCACCACCCGCACACCACCACCTCACGCCCGGCAGCAGCGCTGGTCACACGAAGCAGAAGCAGTAGCAGAAGAAGAAGAAGAAGAAGAATTAGTGCTGCTCCAGTCACCAGTGCAGGCAGAGCGAGAAGTGCCTGCTCAGTGAAGTCACCGAGAAGTGATGTCCAAAGAAGAGAGCTCCAAGAGCTCATCACACTGTTCCCCTCTCGCCTTGCCACTGGGCGATAAGAAAGACGAGAAGTAGCGATGGATGGTAAGAAATGGGCCACCGAAGAGAGTGGGAGAAGGAGGGAGGTGGGAGGGGGAAGGGGAGGCTGGGGAGGGGGCTGGATAAGGGAGAGAAAACACTGAAGAACTACAACTCATTGAAGATGGGGAAGGGAAGAAGGGCAAGGAAGGAGGAGGAGGAGGAGGGAGGGAGGGGAAAACTGGGGAGAAGAGAAGAGAGGAAAAAGGGAGGGAGGGAGGGAGGAGGGGGAAGTTGGGAGAACTGAAGAAGAAGAATCAGAAACGGTAGAGTGGCGGGCGCGGGGTTGAAACAATCGGGCGGCAGTCTGCCAATGCCAGGCTAGGTAAAATGATGTGTTAGTTGTCCTCTCGGCCAATCAGCGCGCTCGCCGGCCCGCTCCACTCTTGTGAATGGCACGCCACGGCGTGGGCAGCAAGGCAAAGCGAGTCCCCTGCTCCATGTGGCCACCGATGCCAGAGCACCGCCGCCGCCGCAGCACAGCAGCAGCAGCAGCAGCGACAGTGTGGCAAGGCAGCATCCCTCGCAGCGAGCGAGCGAGCGAGCGAGAGAGAGAGAGAGAGGGAGGGAAGGGCGACCAGCGATTGCTACTTCGGCCGTCAGAGCCTTCGTGGCGCAGTCGGTTAGAGAGCAAAACGGCGAGCAGATTGATCATCGCATGCATTCGTTATGCAACGTCGTCTGTCCCAACCACCCCCCACTCTCCCTCTCCTCCCCCCACCCCCTCCTTTCTTTTTCTCCTTTTCTCCGCTTGAATGAATCGAATAACAGCCAGAATTGTGATCATACCCATCCGTTACGCAACACGGATTGTGTACACTTCACCGGTCCTCCAACACCGTGTCCTTGTTCAATAATCTTGTCACGGCTGGCAGTGAAGCTGTATTGTATTGTACTGACTCAATTCAATCGAATATAATCAACAAACAAAGGGAGTAATCAGCGCCGAAAGAAGTCGCATGAACACAACCACCAAGATCCGAGTCGGCTACTGTAAATCTCACCTGGCATGCGAGTAAATATAAAGTACATAAACTCCACCAGAGATACATCCTCTATCCCGTAATAATGAAAACAACAGCAACAACAACAACACAAAACCACCTAATAAGACAAAACGAACAGCACACACAGAAACACGATAACGACACAAAACATGCAAACAACAAATAAACAAGCAACAACAACAAACTAACAAACGAACAAGACACACACAAAACCCATCATGGTGAGCTACAGACCATGCCTAGACCATGTATATATATATACACACAAAACCCACCATGGTGAGCTACAGACCATGCCTAGACCATGTATATATATATACACACAAAACCCATCATGGTGAGCTACAGACCATGCCTAGACCATATATATATACACACAAAACCCATCATGGTGAGCTACAGACCATGCCTAGACCATGTATATATATACACACAAAATCCATCATGGTGAGCTACAGACCATGCCTAGACCATGTATATATATATACACAAACCCATCATGGTGAGCTACAGACCATGCCTAGACCATGTATATATATACACACAAACCCATCATGGTGAGCTACAGACCATGCCTAGACCATGTATATTATATACACACACAAAACCCATCATGGTGAGCTACAGACCATGCTTAGAC
>CAUZXP010000272.1:20452-22952 GCA_963584105.1 Alviniconcha strummeri | reverse complement strand
ACCCCCGCATTATTGTTACTGAAGAACGTCATCGGCTGAATCCGTCGACCGTGTCAACCGACGCCAAAACGAGGAAGCGGCAATTGACGGAGCTGTTGCGTAGTACGTAGTAGGCACGGCGAGGGTTGTGAGTGAAGTATGTGAAGCGATGCATGCTCGCCGCTCACTCACTTACACTGTGGGAACCTTCCCAGGATGCTGCCGCCGCCTCTGCCACTGCTGCTGCTGCTGGTGCTGGAGCATTAGAGTGTAGGAGTAGGGTTGATTAGTTCTGCCCTACTGAAATAACATTACCCCCCCCCCCCCCAACCCCCCATCACCATCTCTCCTTCCCGGCCAACTCTCACTACACTCCTTCCCTCCTTCCCTTTTCTCTCTCCCTTCTTCCCCCCGCCCCCCAACCCCCAGCAACCAGCTCCGACCCCCCTGTTCTCTCTGTATTTGTCGTATCCGCTAAACTGATATCATTAAGGTTGAAACACTCCTCAGTTCTGAGCTGAATGACTGATTCAGGGTGCTAGTATTTACCATGGACCTATACACCATGCTCCATGGTATTAACAGTCAGGGCTCATGACGATCAGGTTGATTTGAGAGTTTTCCTTTTTGTTGTTGTTGTTTTGTTTTTGTTTTGCCCTGAGCTTAAGCGGCCCTTCGCCCTGTCACAGTGACACCGTACCGTATGCGAGGTTAACTTGACTGACTGGGCGTTAAAAAGCAGTCACGACCCACTTACTCACCCCCCCCCCCCTTTACTCATCCTACCCTTTAGGGACAACTGTTTGTCTGAGTTTGGTGCGGCTGGCTTTGTTGTTGTTGTGGTAACGCGCGGCGGGTTGTTGACTGCACTTTGTGAAACAATTCTGACGTAAGTTTCCCGATACATACTGACTGTCAAGATCACTGGGCTGCAACCATGGACCTGTATATATGTAGATCCACGGCTGCAACCACTCCCTCAATTTCCACCCCCTTCACCAACCCCACCCCCTTCGCAACCACCCCCGATAAAAATGTAATCAGTCATGTGCAACTCATTCTTAATCAGGGACAAGCTACAAGGTGCGCGCGGTCTCTCGCCACAAAACGCCTTCACCAACTGAATATATCAAATACCAATCAATCAAAAATTATCCTTCAGTAGATAGAATTTTATTCCTTCCCTCGTTGTTTGTGTATTGTTTTGCTGGTGCGTTCGTTGCTTGAAAAAGAGGCTTACCCTGAAAATTTCGCGGCATGTTTTGTATTGTCTGATTAATTAAAGTAAGCGTTCTGGTCATCCTTTTAATTGTATATTACGATCTACTGTACATATATATATATATGCGAGTTCATTCACAGTAACTGTGATGATGCTGATGTTAATGATACTGATGCTAATGACGATGACGAGTAAAATGAAAAAACAAAACAAAAACATAATGATTGTTTTACTTCGGCCAAGCGGTTTCATGTGAAGGCAGAGCTGTTTTTACTTAATGTCACAATAATGAGAAGCAAACACCGGACTTGGTCTGAGGAAGAAGATCGACGCCAAAACAAGACTGAGAGTCCACCGTAGTGTTCATTGCCTCTCTCTGTTCACCACCTTCACAATGCGTGTGCTGACCGCGGCAGCATAAGCACCGAAAGAATGCAAGCCAATGCCAAATGACACAACTACGCGGTCCAATCGCGATAAAAGAAAGGACAAGAAAAACGAAGAACCACAATCGACAGCGAAACAAGAGAAATGGAGACATAACTCGGAGACTTAACGAAGGAAGGGAAAGAGCCAACAAACATCACCCCTACAACAACAACAGTGAAACAGATTAACAACCGGATCTTTGAGAAGAAGAGAAAGAAATGGGGAAAACAATAATAGGAAGAAAGAAAAAACTCACTAGCGACGTCAGATAGAGAGGTACAACTCCAAAACCTCCACCCACACCCGCCCACCTCACCACAACAACCAGAGAGAGAGAGAGAGAAGAGAAGAGAAGAAAAGAAAAGAAAAGAGGAGAGAGAGGGAGAGAGAGAGAGAGAAGAAAAGAGGAGAGAGAGAGAGAGAGAGAGAGAGAGAGAGAGAGAGAGAGAGAGAGAGAGAGAGAGAGAGAGAGAGAAGAAGAAGAAGAAGAAGAAGAAGAAAAGGGGAGAGAGAGAGAGAGAGAGAGAGAGAGAGAGAGAGAGAGAGAGAGAGAGAGAGAGAGAGAGAGAGAGAGAGAGAGAGAGAGAGAGAAGCAAAACAAACAAAAAAAGCACCCATACTGACACCACAACCAAGACCACACCACCACCACCAAGAAGAACAACAGCAGCAACAAAGCGATGGACACATTCCTCCAGGAGTGTTGGCAGACTCCCCTGGCAGACAAAGGTCCAGCCCATTGTCCCTGCACTGGACAAAGAAGGTGCCCCTGCGGTGGTCCCCGCTGTCTGAGGATCGAAACGGTCCAGCGACACCGTGGTCACTCAACCGCGAAAGTCGACGACCTAAGCTGTGGGGGTCATGTGGGGT
>CAUZXP010000272.1:0-17500 GCA_963584105.1 Alviniconcha strummeri | reverse complement strand
AAAGCAAAACAAACATACAACACTTCAGTGGGGGTGCTTCAGTTTTTTTGGTTTCTGTACAACGCACCGAGCTCAGTTTTTGTGTTAGAGGTTCGTGCTTTGCAAATTATCTCGTTATTATTATCCGTTTATTTGTTTAGTATGAGACTTACTTCTGACTGGATCGTTTGTGTTTCATCCTGCTAATCACTGGTTGTCTGGTTGTTGACTGCCAAAGAACCAGTCCGAGAAAGGGTGCACTGGAAACATTTGACCATTCACGCTGACCATAAAAAATAACGGAACATGAAAAAGACATTTTACCCTAAACACCTGGTCAATGGCGGTACGGAGAGGGAAATGAAAGGGAAAAAAAACGTCATCAATTTCTGTGTTCTTTTTTTCTCCCCCGTTAGATATTCTAACAGATGATAGGCGAGCTCGACTCCGTTCTCCAGAGGACGAGGAAGAAGGGAAAGTGTTCCCGAGCTTTATAGTACTCGGAGGGCGTTTGTGAAAGCCATGGCCTCAAGCTGGCCAACAGATCAGGATGAAGTAAGGACTCCCACGAGGGGTGACCACTTCTGAAGGTGGTCGTCACAAGGGGACCAAACTCTCGGGGGCAGGGGGAGACCACCCCAATTGTTCGGCGCAGGGCCGTGAGAGTGTAGATGGTAAGAAAAACAGTAAGGTTTGGGTACAGATGCAGCTTTTTTGCTCATCACGCAGAGGGTGGATGTAAAAGCAGTCTGTCAGTGCAGGTGTGAGGATCAAAAACAATCTGTTGAAGGGAGGGTGGTGGTGGGGGGGGGGGGGGTGAGAAACAGGTTCCAGCTAGGTCCTGTACAGCGTACTAGTCGCCATCTGCGTGACTGACCGGAAGACAGGTTCTGCTGATGTCCTTGACACCAGAAAAGTCAGCATCCCAAGCTCGCATTGGCAGCTCCCACCACTTCGTTTGATAGATGGCTTAAGTTACAGATTTTTTTTTATTTATTTTTTTATTCAGTTCAGTTCAAATACTTTATTGTCCATTGCAATCGTAACAATTAAACAGAAATTTGTCTTCGCTCACACCAGCTCTGCAACATTAAATAATGTAGTTAAATTAATATAAACACATTAAAAACAGAAGGAGGTATAACACGTAAAGAACAGCTGTCATAAAAGGTTAAATGATAACTAATACATCCTTCACACTCACATGCAATTCACCATGTCGCAAGTCGAAGTCTGATTGACGAAGTTCTGATGTCCAGCAAGAATAACACCAAGGCACATTAAAATGTAGTTACGCGCTGCATGGTTATGTCACAGTGGGAACTATCATCAGCCGTGATAAGCTCATCGCAAAACAGCGTCCACACTTCAGAAATGGAGATCTGTCCTCCGAAGACGGCGGGTGGCTGCCCATGTGGCGGGGTGATTTTTTTCTCTCAACAGGTCGCACACGCAGTCCTCTCACCCCATGGAATGCATTTGTCGCTGTACAGTTGCATATACTGAGAACCCCAGAGCGTTCAGCTGGTGAACACCACCACAACAACAACAACTACTACTGCTACTGCTGCTGCTGCTGCTCCTGCTGCTCCTACTACTACTACTACTGCTGCTACTGCTACTACTACTACTACTACTACTACTACTTCTAATACTACTACTACTACTACTACTACTACAGCTGTGCGTGTATGTTGGAAGGCGGCTACAGCTACATGAAGTTGAATGACTCGAACAGGACAGGCACACTTCCTGGCAGTGGGCGAAACATGAAGGCTATATTCTGACCTAATTTAGGCTGAAAGAGAGAACCTTTGATAGCTCTGGATTCTCAGTAGAGGGGCTCTTAATCTCTAGCGAGTTCGCCACACCCTACCGATGGCTGACAAGAACCCACAATGGTCAATCAAATCAACTGAAATCAAGCAAGGAAATATTCTCTGGACGATAGCGAGGTCTCGGAAAACCTTTCGAAGCACCACGGCAGTTGCAATATATCTAGGCAGTAGTTAGTTAATTAGTTCCACGTCACCTCAAACGAACAGGGTCACCTTAGGACGAATCATGCATTAAAATTTGTTTTACACCAGCTGAAAACACAAGTCGCTTAGTCACAATTAAGTTTGTCTAATTCGCAATTTCAGCGTCAAAAACCGACTGTCCGTCTTGCTATCAGGATACAGTAACACATGTTTGGGTCCGCCAAAAAACAGTTTCTATTCCATTCCTTGGTACCTCATTGCCCTGATTGCCCTGATATGCGACTTGTGTGTTTGTGTGTGTGTGTGTGTGTGTGTGTGTGTGTGTGTGTGTGTGTGTGTGTGTGTGTGTGTGTGTGTGTGTGTGTGTGTGTGTGTGTGTGTGTGCGTGCGTGCGTGTGTGTGCGTGCGTGCGTGTGTGTGTGAGTCTGTGTGTCTGCGTGCATGTGTGTGTGCATTCATGTTGTATGCGTTGAATTTCGACAATATGTATTTGTAAAAAACGTGTAAGCGCTTTGGGCTTGTGCGGGTTGGGCGCTCTAAGTATTCATTATTACTATTATTATTTACCTATTTATATTCTACAGGCACTCACCACGAGAACCTGCTTAAATCTCTTGTGACTGTGAGCAGGGTGACCTATTTTATTCCGCGGGACCGCACTGGAAACTGCGTTAGCACTGAAAAAGTTGGGAGAGGATATGGAAAAAACGACGGTGTATGGCCAGGGGAGGTAGAAATTAGGACAAGGCAGAAAATCCTGGCAGTAGTCGAAGCATGCGTGGCTATATTCTGACCTACTCCAGGCTTTAAAGGGAGAACATTTGTCACCTCTGGGTTCTCAACAGAAAACAAAAACAAACAAAAAAACTTGATTTCTGCGTCCGCAGTGCTCCACTACGAGATCTTAAGCAGTAACAACACTATGAGCTTTAACTATCAGTAACAACACCATGACTATATAAGCTTCAACTACCTACCCCATAGTATACGATCTTAACAGTTGTAAAAGCTGGCCTAAAAATATTAAGAGGTCATGGTTACAGTTGTTAAACACTACAGGACACAACCCTGCATGTGGGGGCAAAACGCATACAAAAAGCAAACAAAAAAAGACACGCTTTGTTTCTGCTTTGTACTGCTGATCGACTGCCGCCGTGGCTGTCTGAGCCTGCATACTTTGTTTGCCTGCATACTTTGCTACTGCAGTCTTAATTGGCAAGCTGCATAAAATGCTTGCTCTTAAAGTTGGCTGATGTCACACGAATCATTCATATCACGGTCACAGGAAATGGGGTCACGTAGACAGCGCGAACAATCTGAAGGAGTGCGCCCAGTAAGTACATCAGGCCTTTATATACATATTGTGTGGGGAGGGAGGGGGGGTGGCGGTGTTAGGAAATGAATTGATGTATAATGTCTTTTCTTGTTTGGTTGTGTGTGTGTGTGTGTGTGTGTGTGTGTGTGTGTGTGTGTGTGTGTGTGTGTGTGTGTGTGTGTGTGTGTGTGTGTGTGTGTGTGCAGTGTATATGTAATTAGTAGGGTTCATCGTGCTCTTAGTTGTAGACATATTTTGTTGACCTTATTGTTTTTTGCTCTTAGGGCTCACGTTAAGTGTAAGCGCCTTACAAGTACTCTTTTACATTACATTACATTACATGACAATGTCTACAACGCACGGTTGTTTCACCAGATGCAACAGCTTCCAGCTTAACAGGGTGGGGCAGGGAAGAGAGGAGGTACCCGGGGTGGTTGGGTGAACTGACTACAACGAACTTAGCTGATGAGTCACTAGATCTGGATGAGAGAAGGGGGGAAAAAAGAGAAAAAAACTGCGAGCATTCAACTGCCATTGAAGTCGGCAGCAGTTATGATTTTAATAAAAGGGAAAGAAAAGAGAAGCAAGGCGGTCGTGGGTGTGGAATGAGAGTGGAAGCAGAATGCATTTGACACGCCAAGGCATTATCCGAGCCGGGGTCCCCGCGAGTCTAACCAACCAGTCCCACCACAAATGCATTAAAGAACATTGCGCATACAATAGCTGATTTCTTAAACAAACTTTTTTTTATTCCCCTCCCCTCCCTCCCCCCACTCTCTCTTCTCCCTCGATCCAGTTTTGGGGTGGGGGAGGGAAGGGGGGAAGGTAGAGACCTCTCTCTCGGTCTGTGCTTGGGAGAATGACTTTATTTTCTAAACACTTAGGCCTCTATCAAAGTGTCAGGCAGCACAGGTGCGCTTGTTTAACCACAGCACAATGTTCACCTCACAATCCTGCACGCACCCGTCTATTGCAGGCAGTCAACAACATCCGAAATGAGAAAAAAAGACTGATGAATACAAGAAAAAAGAATACAGAAGAAGAAGAAGAAGAAGGGGGGAGGTTGGGGGGTGGGGTTGGAGAGAGAGAGAAAAATAACAGAAGAATACTCCGTGGGGCCGAGAAGAAAGCTTCCTGCCATATTTCTTTGGCCAAGTAGGGGGGCACACACAATCCCATCTTTACAGATGAAAATTGGAGTGTAAGAAAAGGCCGTTTATAATAAACGCTGCGAACTCGAACGCTCCAAAGGCGGGCGACAACAAAAGGCGCTCGTCTCTGTGTGTGATGAAACGACCAACGTCTCTTGCCGACAACCGGTGTCAGCCCATTCTTCCCCTCCAAAAGTTGTATGAATGTAAATACGGACAATATAGCAAATACATTACAAGGCTTTTCAGTCTCCCCCTTGAGATCTGTGTGGCGTCGCCCCTGCGGCCTCTGTCTAGCTGCTCTGCGTTGGCGAAAGAGTCAAACAAGCTCTTTGGCTCTTTTTTTTTTTTTCTTTTTTTTTTTTCTTTCGAGGACCAGGGGTGCATGGGAAATGGAATTGTCAAAAGGGCGGCGGCTGCAGACTCAACGACCGCGACCTGCTCTCGTTCGTGCCATCAATGCCAACTTGTCCCTCAGTGTTGCACAACAAAGCAGAAAGAACCTAAGCTATTATTTCTTTCTCTCTCTCTCTTTCTGTCTTCCCCCCATACCCCCGCCCTCTTCTCTCTGTGTGTTGTTATTTTAAGATTAATGATGCAAGGGTCGCAAGGATTCAACAGGGACCGTGAGTTCGTGGGAGAGAAGGTGCTTTGCTCTCTGACTTCACATCAGGTCATTGCTATGGGGCATGTTTCCTAACCTGCACGTTAACTCGTTGCTGGCGAGAGGGTGTTGGTCTCTGACCTGCACGTTTACTCGTTGCTGTCGAGAGGGTGTCCTTTGACCTGCAGGTTAACTCGTTGCTGGCGAGAGGGTGTTGGTCTCTAACCTGCAGCTTAACTCGTTGCTGGCGAGAGGGTGTTGGTCTCTAACCTGCAGGTTAACTCGTTGCTGGCGAGAGGGTGTTGGTCTCTAACCTGCAAGTTAACTCGTTGCTGGCGAGAGGGTGTTGGTCTCTAACCTGCAGGTTAACTCGTTGCTGGCGAGAGGGTGTTGGTCTCTAACCTGCACGTTTACTCCATGCTGGGGATAGGGTCTTCTCTTGCTTGTTGCTGGGGAGACGCTGATCTCAAACGTGCAGGTCAACGTGTTGCTGGGGAGAGATATTCTCTTACCTGCACGTCAGTCAACTCGTTGCTGGGGAGATATGTTCTCTTACCTGCACGTTAGTTAACTCGTTGCTGGGGAGACGTGTTGTTATGTAATCTGCAGGTTTACCTGTTGCTGGGGAGAGATATTCTCTAACCTGCACGTTAGTTAACTCGTAGCTGGGGAGATATGTTGTTCTCTAACCTGCACGTTTACTCGTTGGCGGGAGAGGTGTTCTCTAACCTACACGTTAGTTAACTCGTTGCCGGGAAGACGTGTTCTCTAACCTGCACGTTAGTTAACTCGTTGCTGGGCAGAGCTGTTGTTCTCTAACCTGCACGTTGGTCAACTCGTTGCTGAGGAGACGTGATCTCTAACCTGCAGGTTTACTCGTTGCTTGCGGGGGGCTGTTGTTCTCTGACCCGCAAGATTACACGTTGCTGAGGAAAACGGTTTTCTCTAACTTCGCGTCAATTCGTTGCTGTGGGATAGGAGTTCTCTAACTTGCAAATCAAGTCGTTGCATTCTCTTTGGAGAGGGTGTTCTCCGACTTGCACATCAAGTCATTGCCTTATCTCTGAAGAGGATGTTCTCATATTTGCTCGTCAAGTAGTTTTGGCTTTCTCGTGGTAAGGAGCGTTCTGTAATTTGCACGCCTAGTTTCTTTCCTTCTGTCGCTGCTTTCTCGTGGAAAACAATGTTCTCTAACTCCCACAATCATCAAGTCCCATATGCATGACTGATGAGAAAACAGCCCCCGAATCGCGTTTAACTTCTAAACGGTGACGACAGTGAAAAAACAGGCATGCGTGAAGCGCAAATAGGGCTATTCGGACGGCCTACTGGCGTTTAGGGTTATAGACTCATTTTTCTACGTTTAAGCAGCCTAAACGCTGTATTAAAATGGTGGCTCTGATGCTGACATTACTGACAAAGGCTGCTAGTACTACTGAGGAGAAAACGAACACTTGCACGGGCCGACGCCGTCCCATGTACAACTGAAGGCGAAACATTGTTCAAGAAGATTTGGATTCACGCATCAGTTTTTGATATTCAACGCCCAGTCAGTCACAGTTACCCAGGAATTACTTTATCAGGAAACTAGCATTGAACTAACACTTTTAGGAACAAAGCATCAGGAAACTAGCATTGAACTAATACTTTTTTAGGAACAACGCATCACGAAATTAGCATTGAACTAATACTTTTTAGGAACAACGCATCACGAAACTAGCACTAAAATAATACTTTTTAGGAACAAAGCATCAGGAAACTAGCATTGAACTAATACTTTTTAAGAACAACGCATCACGAAACTAGCATTGAACTAATGCTTTTAGGAACAAAGCATCATAAACTAATACTTTCAGGAGTAAAGCGTCACAAAACTAGCATTGAACTAATACTTTTAAGAACAAAGCATCACGAAACTAGCATTGAACTAATGCTTTCGTTGTTAGTCGGTACCCTGTGTTTCGCCTTAACATGACCGTCATGGTTACCTGCACAGCCTTGTTCTCTACTGTCCAAGGCAAAAGCGAATGACTCCTGTGAGAGAAACCACACGGAAAGGAAAAAGGAAAATGTGTATTCACTAAAAGAAGACGGGACACGGACACAAGGCAGTTCAACGTTTCGACACAAAATGTTTTCTTCCAATAAAATTTAGAACTAATGCTAACAAAGAAGACAGACACACAAAAGTGAGACAAAAAAGAGAAAACAAAAAGGAGCCTGAAGAAAACGGTTAATAAAATGAAGGGGGAGGTCCTGTCCAATTAAAAAAGGCGTGTTTTTTGTTGTTGATGTGCGTGTGTGTGTGTGTGTGTGTGTGTGTGTGTGTGTGTGTGTGTGTGTGTGTGTGTGTGTGTGTGTGTGTGAGAGAGAGAGAGAGAGAGAGAGAGAGAGAGAGAGAGAGAGAGAGAGAGAGAGAATTTGCCATGCCAACAGGAAAGATGAAAAATAACATGCGAGCGCAGTGAGTCTGCTCGAGAGCGGAGAATAGCGCTATATAAAAGCGATCAAAAACAACAACATTCTTTCAAGCACTGGAAACAAAACAACATAACAAAACAGCTCAACCAAAAGCACATAACACTCATTGTTCATCGTTTCAGTGCTGTTCATCGTTTCAGTGTTGTTTAAGTGTAGCTTGAAAAAGAATATTACCCCGAAAATTCGTGTTGTTGTGTTTTGTCATGATAAATTGCGTTCTGTTTGCGTTTGGATCGTGTTCAAAACGGTTTCGAGACAAGTCTTTCTTCTGTCAAAATTACAGTACATCGTAGACAAGAAAACTGTTTTTCAGTGCCCACATTAAACTTCACATTGATTATGCGTCAGTCGTATGGGACAGTTGTAGCGAGGTCCTCAAAGAGATTAAATGCTCTTCAAGGAAGAGCTGTAAAGTTAATGATTCCAGATACAACTCTAACTACTTACCATAAATTAAAAGTGATGAGGATGATGAACCAACACAAACAACTGGAATACAGAGGGTCATGTACACGGTCCTTAACAGTGATGAGGCCCCAGAGTATAATTATATCTAACCTGTACATACACCCTCCCTCACGCTGTTGCAACTCTAGGAACTCTCAGCTTAGTTTGGCTAGGCCAAGGATAGACATATTCAGAACAAATGTAGCATTCGCTGGTGCCTTTTATGTGGAACAACGTACCTCAGACTGTCAGATCTTGTCATTCACTCAGTTCCTTCAAGCGAAAACTTCGTGCACACCTTGAAGTAGTAGCACAGGATGGATTGTGACAAAAAACTGCTATGGAGAGAGATGGGGGGGGGGGGGGGGGGAGGGCACAGAGAATGACGGATATGTTTTCGACTGATTGCCATTGCAGTGAGTCTGTGAGTGACTGTTCGTCTGAGACCTAGTTTCTACACCCATACAGTTCTTACCATTCTCCCGGCTGCATGTGCGAGTGCCATTTTTTTTCTTTTTCTTGGGCCCTCTATCTTATTGTTGTTTATAAGATAAGCATTGATTGCCTCCCAATCAACACAGAAGGGAGTTAATTAGCGTTCCAAAGACGTCACACAAGTCTCTCTTCTTTTTCTCTCTCTTTTTTTAATTATTTCCGTTTTATTCTCCAATGAATTTATCAGATGTTGTATTGCCTTATGTGCTGGTTGTATGCTCTTACATGTTAGACTGAGTGATGTATGCACTGTGTGCATCTGGCTCTACGAACAAGGTGTGTTTTTGTGTGGATGTTTTTATACTCCATGTATACATTTTCGTGTATACAAGTTCATTTACTCATTCATGTCTATAATTTATGTGTATAAATGATTCCCTGCAGTTTTAGTTTTATTTATCAATTGCTTAGCAAGGACTAGTTGCTGGACATGTTTTGACTGAACCTAAACTACAATCCTTGTAAAATAAAGTTTTCGAGTTTTCTCTCTCTCTCTCTCTCTCTCTCTCTCTCTCTCTCTCTCTCTCTCTCTCTCTCTCTCTCTCTCTCTCTCTCTCTCTCTCTCTGCATTTTCCCTCCTAACAAAACCTTAAGCTCTAAACTGACATAGTCTGCAACGCCAATTCCATTTTCCTTCTTTTGGCAGTTCGCAGTTTTGACTTCATTTGGTCTGGAACAGGGAGCTCCGGCGGTGACGCTGTTGAGTTGATTGAATTCCGTGCCTTTCAGTCAATGTTGACTTACGTCATAAGTGACGTTTTGATGAGAGAAAAGCCTCTTGGGCCAGGGTGGCTTCCGGTGTTTGCTTTTCGCTGTACGTCACGGTCACTATAGGAAGATGAAGTTTGATTTTCACAATAACATGGGCCCTGACGGGCACGGGAAAATTGGGAAAGGGGGCAGTATAAACGGTAATGGTTTGATCGGAAAGGATGAAGAACGGTACTGAATCGATATGGAATCGACGGGGACTCTCTACTGTGGAGGGGGCGGGGGAAGGTGGGGGGTGGTATGTCTTGTTCGTATTTAGAGTGAATATAATTATGTCTGCCCATCTCATTTAGTAGACTAGACCTGCGATGGAGTACCACCGACGCAGAAATTAAGATATCTTCTGCAGAGCTGAAACCAAAGCTATCACAGATTCTCTTTCAAACCTCGAGAGACAGACAGACAGACAGAAAGAGAAATTGAAAACTTTTTTTACAAGGATAATAGTTTAGGTTCAGTCGAAAACCTGTCTAACAGAGAGAGACAGAGAGAGAGAGAGTGACAGACTGACCATCAGTACATATTCTGGGCCGCTCGCAGTGTTTGCCTCCTCGTCCTTACATGTGTACTAATGCTTGCTTTGCGCTTGCCTTGATGTTGCGTCATTTCTTTGTTTGCTTTCTTCAAGAGCCTTACGTTGATTTTTTTTTTATTTGACTTTTATTCATTTGTTTTATTTTTATTTTGGGGGGAGGGGATGTAGGGGCGGGTGAGGGGGTCTTCTTATTTTTATTTTGTCTCAAAGTTTCTGTTGACACGTTGAGTTGATTTCATGCATAATCGCTATCATGGACTGATGCCCCACATTTCTTGCACTTTTATTTTCGAGTAAACCAAACTCGGAGTTTACAAGTCTGTAAAGTTTGCGGTTAATAGATCCGATGGTACAGACTGATGACAGAGGAGAAACTGAAACTTTCTCACGGACACCGCACGCAAAAGCATAAAATATTGTCATTTTAGTGAGCAATACTTTGGTTCAAGGGCCTCACAAAGCTCGAACATCAATATTGTGCGAATTTCCTTAGTGAGCGAGGTTTTTTTTTTGGTTTTTTTTGTTCTTTTTTCTTTCTTTTTTTGTCATTTTTGTAGTCCGTGTTTGCATTTGCATTTCATTTCTCTCTTCTTCTTTTTTGTTTGCCAGTCCGAGGCGTACACGGCGCGCACATTACGTTTATTCTTCGCTTTCTCTTTTCTTCTCTACGCTGGGATTGAAAAAAAAATACTCCCCTGTACTTTATGGGAAAATGGCATACAAAAAAAAAAATCGTACATTGAAAGAAGAAAAGAAGCGAAGACGTCGCGTATAGAAACGTAGGGATAATAGATTTAATAGCTGCGTCTTGCGTTTTGGGGACAATGCCTTGTCGGAGCCGTCGTGTCCGTCAGCGGTTCAACTGGGACATTTTGAAATGATTTACATGAACTGGTTGGGTAAATATTGAAATGAAATCAGGACAAAGGGTGGGACTTGCTTGAGATTCTTCCACCACTCTGTCGCTTACTGGCTCGTCGGGCCTACATCCTCCAGCGTTTGGCAAGCTCGGGTTTAGAGAACAAGGACGTATCTTCTTCCTCTGCTTCTCCTCCTACTCCTACTCTTCTTCTTCTTCTCCTTCTTCTTCTCCTCCGCCTTCTTCTCCTCCCTTTTCTTCTTCTTCTTCTTCTTCTTCTTCTTCTTCTTCTTCTTCTTCTTCTTCTTCTTCTTCTTCTTCTCCACCTTCTTCTCCACCTTCTTCTTCTTCTTCTTCTTCTTCTTCTTCTTCTTCTTCTTCTTCTTCTTCTTCTTCTCCCTCTTCTTCTTCTTCTTCTTCTTCTTCTTCTTCTTCTTCTTCTTCTTCTTCTTCTTCTCCACCTTCTTCTCCACCTTCTTCTTCTTCTTCTTCTTCTTCTTCTTCTTCTTCTTCTTCTTCTTCTTTTTCTTCTTCTTCTTCTTCTCCACCTTCTTCTCCTCCCTCTTCTTCTTCTTCTTCTTCTTCTGCTTCTTCTTCTCCCGCCCTGATATAACCGTAATGGTTGACTGGGCGTAAAACACCAAATTACTTTCTACTTCTTCTTCTTCGTCGTCGTCGTTCTCTTCTTCTTCTTCTTCTTCTTCTTCTTCTTCTTCTTCTTCTTCTTCTTCTTCTTCTTCTTCTTCTTCTTCTTCTTCGCACTGATATAACCGCAATGGTTGACTGGGCGTAAAACACCAAGTTACTTACTTTCTTCTTCTTCTTCTTCTTCTTCTTCTTCTTCTTCTTCTTCGGCTGAAAAGGTTACCGTTTCTCGCTGCTGTGGTTTTATGGCTTTCTGACGTCAAACAAATGATTTTTATACATCATCAAATGTCATTCTGCTGATTAAAGATATTAAACGGAAGGGATTACGATACAGCGTGCTCAGCTTCGTTAAGTAATTATTATTGTAGTCAGATTGATTTTGTCTCAATACAAAGCGAAACGGCATTGGATGAAACCCCAAGGACGGGAAATATAACATTGAAATATAACATTGACGCTCATCTTTGTTCGGGTTCATCGCAATAGCATTCTTCTTCTTCTTTCTTTTCTTTTTTCACTTCGTCTTCACATCGATCTAATGCTTTTTTACTCAAAACATGGACAGTCGAGGCAAGTACAAACAGACATCAAACGCAGTCCTTTTTGTAAAAACAAATGTCAAACCTATGCCATCAAAATATTGATGCTAACTTGTTTTAGTTAGCTATATCCTTTTATTACACAGCAACAACAAAACACGCCTCAAAAAACACGCAAGCAATTCATTTACTTGGGCGGAGACATTCATTGAGTCATTCAATCTGTTATGCTAAACTCAGCCCAACGCAACTTCCTGAACTGGACACAGGAGTTTTCCTTGGACATCGCCAGAAGATGAAAGGCCTCCTTCAGGGGCAGCGTTGACCTCTTTATTAAACCATAAAAGCTTTCACACAAAAATGAAGAGTGGTTTAAAGGAGGAAGCGTTTAAGTGGAGGAGGGGAAAGAAAAAAAAGTGGGAGGGGTCTCTAAAAAAAATGCACGCAGGGAGCGAAGTAGCAGGGGAGGGTCTGGTTGAACTACAAAGGGGGGACAATTGAAGTCTTTTCTAGTCAGACGTCCGTGAAAAGCTTGAAGAACTTGTCTTCCCCTCTCTGGGGCCACCACGGTCCTCTTGTGGCAACTCCGCCAACAATGTACGCTTGATTTTTTTTTTGCATTTTTCGCTTCGTCTGCTTTTAAGACCTCCGACACTCAGTTTCGAGGCTATGATAGTGCTTGTGACAGTGACGACAACAATAACGAACGCATCCGATCCATCGACTTTTAAATCGGCGTGAGCCCAAAAGTGCAATTTACAGTTAACAGTTAACAAACATTGAAAAGAACATTAACCCGTACAATATCATTAATCCGGTAAGTAGTAGTGCATAAAGAGTTTTAACAAATTGTTAGTCGATCAGTTTATGGAATCGTAATCCATCGTTCTGTTTCAAATTTGTCACTAAAATGATAGTATACTATTTTTTATGTTATCAGTGCTTTGTGCTTATATAAAATGCCAGGTGAAATAACAACAGCAGCCACAGAAGCGCCATCAGAGTGCAGATAGCCAATTCAGTGCCTCATTTGGCCTGATTCGAGTTACCAGCGGTTCCACTGATTCAGCACTGAGTTATTTTCCTCGTCCAACTTGTTCCATGCTTCGTGTCGTTGTGCGCTCGAACTCGAAAGCGCTGTCGTCTGCGCGTACACTCTTCGTCTTCCTGGGTTGACCATGTTAATTATTGGAAAGATGGCCTTGAAGTATTGCAATGCTGTTACCAAGTTGTTGCGCATATCTTTGTGTCCCATTGATGGAACTATAATCCTTCACTGTTTACGGGCCCGTGGACAAAAAGTGGTCAGAAATCGGCTAAAACAAGACAGGTATCCAGACCGTGAGCAGCAGTCCTGTGGAAAGCTTCATTCTTCGAGGTCTTTAGTCCTGGACCGAGCTTCGGCCGCATTTTGATCTGTTGTTGCTCCAAAGTTCTTCTCACCGTTGTTTCTTCGTCGTCTTCTTCTGTTTCTTCTTGCCCTGATATAACCGTACTGGTTGACTGGGCGTAAAGTACCAAGTTACTTACTTTCTTCTTCTTCTTCTTCTTCTTCTTCTTCTTCTTCTTCTTCTTCTTCTTCTTCTTCTCTTCCCCCTCCTCCTTCTCCTCCTCCTCCACCTCCTCCTACTTCTTTTTCTGCTTCTTCTTTTTCATCTCTGTCTTCTTCATGTCTCTTTCTCTTCCTCCTCCTCCTCCTCCTTTTTCTTCTTCTCGCGTCGTCTTCATCTACGCCTCCTCGTGCTCCTACATTACGACGGGCACCAGTGTCAGTCGTTTTGCTATTTCATGAAGTGTGCAAGGAGGGCAGAATGCGGCAGTCATCAGGCACCATGATTAGTATGGAGAGAGTATGTGAAACGAGGCCAGAGTTTGAACTCACGTTAACCTTCGTGTGGCTCCTTGGCTTTTCTGACGTCAGTCGCGGTTAAGCGTCGTGGGTTAAGCGGGACCGGCAAATGTAGCCTGCCTAGCGCATGTTGGACAGGGACCGTCAACGAAGGCGAATGAGACCCATCAGTCACAACCACTGTGCAACGGTTATAGAAGCTACTAACCCCGTCCCCCACCCCCACCCTCCCCTCCACCCCCCTCCCCGCTTCTTCTTCTTTCTTTTTTTTCTTCTTCTTTCTTTTTAACGGTTGAGTCTTTTATCAACCTGTTCTTTTCTCTTCCGATTCTTTTCTTGTATAAAGTTCTGTTTAGATTTTTATCGTTCCGCTCCGTTCGTCGGCCACACTCACCTGTTTGTGTTTGCCAGTCCCTATGGCCATTACCCCGCGCGCACAACAACGGAGACGCGCAGACCCACAAACGCACACACACACACTCTCTCTCTCTCTCTCTCACACACCACACAACAGAGCACAACACAACACAACACAACACACTCATCCATACAGATCACACCTGGGCCATTATCATTGCTCGGTATTAGATTGTGTGGAGTGAGTCGTCTGTCGGAGGTGACGGAGGCTACATACAGCACTGGGGTGGTGGTGGTGGTGGTGGTGAGTCGCTACTGATCTTTTACTGATCTAAGGGGGCTGCTCCTGCTGACTCTGGAATTGTCACTTGGTGCTTCCGGGAATGTATACACTGCGGCGTGTCTATTGTGTTGTGTCAGTTGTGCTGTGATTGCTGATTGGGGTTGTTGGTGACTGCAGTAAGGGCGGCGTTTGTTGGTGACTGCAGTGGCGACTGCAGTAAGGGCGCGTTTGTTGGTGACTGCAGTAAGCAGTGTTGGAACGTGGCGACCCTTTTTTGCATGACTGGAGTATTAATTTAGTAATGAGACGATAAGTGAGAGGAGGATTTCTTAGGAGCATCTGTTCAGGAAGGGTCTGTACAGTGACAAGAAGGTAAGTCTGGGAATTTGTTTTGTTGTTGTTTTTGTGGGATTTTTGTTTGTTTGTTTCTTTCTTTCTTTTGTTTGTTTGTTTTAGTTGTTGTTATTGTTTTGTTTCGTGAAAGTATTGAAATTTGTAAAGTGGTTGGATGCAAATCTTTTCGTCCTTTCTCCCTTTCCCCCTCCCGCCCCACCCACCCCCGTTCCCATTCACTCCTCCATTCCCCCTCGCCACCGGCCTATTATTGCTTACAGTGTTTGATGTGTGTGCGTTGCTTTCTTGCAATTTTGAACTTTCGTTTTATTTCCAGTTTTCATGAAAATTTGAATGAAAGTTGTTTGCTAACGGACAAAAGAAAATCAGAAAAGACTGCATGGAAAAAAAACTGAACTAAACGGAAAATGCTTTTTAAGGTGACAAAATAAAACACAGGGGAACTCTTTCTTTTTTTCCTTCTTTCTTTTTCTTTTTTCGTCTTCTAACAACAAATGAACGGTAATCGTGCATAAGAGCATTATTGATAAGGTAAAGGAAACGTGAATGTTTTTGTTGAAGACTGTCCCTGAGCATGAGCATGAAGTTTTGCAAATTGTTTTGTTTTGTCCCATGAAACTGCGTGTGTGTTGTTGTTTTGTTGTTGTTGTTGTTTCTGTTGTTGTGGCTTCTCCTTCTCTATTTTTTAAACTTGTTCAATTTAACTGACTGCTTTGCACTGGCTTTATCTTCCTTGATACCGTCTTTCTTCGTTTTTTGTTCGTTTGTTTGTTTGTTTCTGTTTTTTTGCTTGTTTTATTGTTTGGTTTGTTTATTTATTCTTGAGGGGTGGGGGTGGGGGGAATATGTTTTCACTTTGGTTGCCAAAAGTGGTTTTGCTAGTTGCTGATAGATGTAAACGTGCCCGTTTTCATAGTTCGTGCATTGCTCACGCTAATTGCTAACTTTTGTGGTCGGGCCTTTTAATGGTAATGAGTGTTCGATTCCTTAGTTTCTTGTCGCTGAGCAATTCTCTTCCGTTGTCACTACTCCCTCCCTCCCTTCTTCTCCCTCCCTCCTCCTCTTTCGCCGTTTCTTCGTCGTACCCCCCTCCCCTTTCTTCTCATCTTTTCTCGTCTTCTTCTTCTTCTTCTTCATCTTCTTCTTCTTCTTCTTCTTCTCTGCGTTTCTTTCTTCCCCCTTCCCTTCTCTTCTGCTTGCCTTTCGCCTTGATATGGAACATGCTTGAATGTTGGACTTATAAAATTGTTCCTCTGAAAGTGACCCGTGCAGTTGACGGAAGGCGTTAATTAATACCCAAGAACTAACTAACACGGCAACTTGCTATTTTTATATTTAAAAAAATGTGTGTGTGTGTGTGTGTGTGTGTGTGTGTGTGTGTGTGTGTGTGTGTGTGTGTGTGTGTGTGTGTGTGTGTGTGTGTGTGTGTGTGTGTGTGTGTTAGAGAGAGACTCGGAGCGGAGAGAGAGAGAGTTTTGCCGTTTTTTGTTGTTGTTTTTGCGATTTTGTTCATCCGAGTTTCATGATAGAAAGGGGCACTGAATCAAGAGAAGTACTTCTTTATTCCATTTAAACGAAAACGTGGGTGCCAAGCATGGATAGCAAACAAAGTCTACACGTACCAAAAATTCGCAGAGGTGATGTCGCAGACACTATCTGCCACAAAATGGCGGCGCTCCCGGTCGTGTTTCCGCGACTTTCAGAGAGCATCATTTTTAAGTGGACGCCACCCTTCACCTTCCCTGCCATCCACCTTCTCAAATGCAATGAGTATATTTAGTATCTGTTCCGTTCCGTATCAGTAGGACCCTCGAAGATTCTTGGTTTAAACAAACAAATTATTAATGAAGCGGCATGCCAGCAGACAGTAACAGAATAGTTTAGGGAGCGTGAAACAAGTCAACTTATAATTATGAGACGCTCAAAATGACAAATATTTAATATGCCGGCTATAGGCTAACATTAGATTTTTAACGACAGAGAGACAGAGTGAGAGAGAGAGAGAGAGAGAGAGAGAGAGAGAGAGAGAGAGAGAGAGAGAGAGAGAAAGAGAGAGAGTGTGTGTGTGTGTGTGTGAGAGAGAGAGAGAGAGAGAGAGAGAGAGTGTGTATATGTGTGTGTGTGTATGTGTGTGTGTGTGTGAGAGAGAGAGAGAGAGAGAGAGAGAGAGAGAGAGAGAGAGAGAGAGAGAGAGAGAGAGAGAGAGACTGACACGACTGACACTGACACAGATTATATTGTGAAGGCCACCGACCCATACGCAAGAGGGGGAGGGAGCGGGGGGTGTTATACAATAGCGTTTTCTGTGTTTGCAGTCGCATAACATCATAGTTGAAAGCAAAAAGCAGGTGTACTCAATGACCATACGTTCACGCGAGCAGTTTTTCTCTGAACTTCAAAGCATAAAATGTATACATTGCTGCTTTCCCAGAAACAA
The DNA here is from genome assembly GCA_963584105.1 of Alviniconcha strummeri. Lineage (NCBI taxonomy): Eukaryota > Metazoa > Mollusca > Gastropoda > Provannidae > Alviniconcha > Alviniconcha strummeri. The sequence continues at coordinate 414 of CAUZXP010000272.1, read as the reverse complement.
AAGTAGATGGGGTTTCGAGCAATTGGTTGAGAGTACGTGGCATTTCTGTAAACTCAGCAATATATTTTTGTCTGATGGCTGAATAAACTGGACAGTGAAACAGGAAAAGACTTTCATCTTCAAGAGAGAGAGAGAGAGAGAGAGAGAGAGAGAAGGGGTTGGGGAGAAGGAAAGTCTCCTGCTTTGGGTCGCCCTTAATGTTGCTCAACTGAGAGCCTGTCTAATTTTCGGCAGCAACAGTTTAGATACAGCGTCCTGATGAAACGTCATTAATTAGCGAATTAGCTTACTCGTGTGAACTGGACGACCCTTTCTCTATCAGGTTTCAGCAAACAAACTTTTCATCCGGTTGCCCTGTGTCACACTACCTTCCACAAGAGACCCGCTGTATGTAGACTGGGAGGAAAATGGCAG
>CAUZXP010000270.1:57067-68692 GCA_963584105.1 Alviniconcha strummeri | reverse complement strand
ACACACTGTCCCCAATAAAACAGTAAGTTCAACACTCGCAGGGTCGAGAATGCGTATTGGTACAAATTCCAGGCTGCAGGAGAAGCACGCAAGGCTATACACAATCTGACATTCTGGTGGTTTGAAGAGAGGGGAGGACCCTGGAGCTGCAAGGGTACCCCGACACTGACGAACGGTTCCACACAGGGACCTGGGATATATACAGAGGTCCACGGTCCTAGCGGCACGCCTTCCGCGTGAGGCCCACAGACTGGACCGCTGCTGCCTCGCCCTTCCCTTTCTTCCGTCAGGCCTTACGTCAGCCTCGCGGACACTCGGCCATCGCGGACCGGCAGGCAGCTGTCCAGTGCCATCTGGCCTTTGTGGAGTGAGAGGGAGGGGTCACATCGCTAGGCGGGTGGTGGCTGTGAGTGTGCGTGCGTGCGTGCGTGCGTGCGTGTGTGTGCGTGCGTGCGTGCGTGTGTGTGTGTTTTGAGGGGTGTGGGTGGGTGGGTGCGTGGGTTGTGCTTTGTGTGTGTGTGGGTGTGTGTGGGAGGGGGTGGGGTAAAACACCAAGTTGCATTTTTGTTGTTGTTCTGCTGACCTTTTTTTCGATTTTGTTCCAGGGGCTTTTTGTGGTAAAAACCAGTCTCTGTGGATTGATATGAATATTGTTCGATCAGTGACAGCCTCTGGACGAGACGATGTAACTTTTGAGTGTTCCTTTTCGATATTCTTGCGCGAGAGGGTGGTGATAGTGATGGGAGTAAAAATCAGTATCTGTGCATTGATCTGGATATTGTTCGATCAGCGACAGTCTTTGGACAAGAGGGATGTAACTTTGAGTGTTGTGTTTCGATTTAGGGGGTCGGGTGGGGGGTGGGGGAGGGGTAGAAATCAATATCTGTGCATTGATCTGGATATTGTTCGATCAGCGACAGTCTTTGGACAAGAGGGATGTAACTTTGAGTGTTGTGTTTCGATTTAGGGGGTCGGGTGGGGGGTGGGGGAGGGGTAGAAATCAATATCTGTGCATTGATCTGGATATTGTTCGATCAGCGACAGTCTTTGGACAAGAGGGATGTAACTTTGAGTGTTGTGTTTCGATTTAGGGGGTCGGGTGGGGGGTGGGGGAGGGGTAGAAATCAATATCTGTGCATTGATCTGGATATTGTTCGATCAGCGACAGTCTTTGGACAAGAGGGATGTAACTTTGAGTGTTGTGTTTCGATTTAGGGGGTCGGGTGGGGGGTGGGGGAGGGGTAGAAATCAATATCTGTGCATTTATCTGGATATTGTTCGATCAGCGACAGTTTTTGGACAAGAGGGATGTCACTTTGAGTGTTGTGTTTCGATTTAGGGGGTCGGGTGGGGGGTGGGGGAGGGGTAGAAATCAGTATCTGTGCATTGATCTGGATATTGTTCGATCAGCGACAGTTTTTGGACAAGAGGGATGTCACTTTGAGTGTTGTGTTTCGATTTAGGGGGTCGGGTGGGGGGTGGGGGAGGGGTAGAAATCAATATCTGTGCATTGATCTGGATATTGTTCGATCAGTGACAGTCTTTGGACAAGAGGGATGTCACTTTGAGTGTTGTGTTTCGATTTTCTTCCGGAAGGGTGGTGTGAGGTGGTGATGGTGGTAAAATTCAGCATCAGTGCATTGATCTGCATGCTGTTTAATCAGCGAGTTCCTGGACGAGAAGGATTAACTTTTGAGTGCTGTTCTGGTTTTTGTCGGATTTGTGACGACAGTCAACACCACAGAGAAAGATAAGAGATGTGATAGTCTTACTCACTGCCATCGTCAAAAACAACAACAAAACAAAAACAAAAAAAACAAAAAACAAAAATTTCCCCGATTTATTCCTGACATGGCAGGTTGTGTGTGGTCAGTAATCGTAGTGGTGATAATAGCGGGGCCTCCGTTCGGGGCGTAGGGATTTTAAAACACAAACAGGCACCAACCTGTTGAGCTGTCCCTCCACTCCTCTCTCTCACTCAAAAACGGCTAAGCTGACACGACGCATGACGGAATCAATCACCTCAGTCCGGATTTTCCAGTCAAGGTTTCAACGTTTTATTGACCTTTTTGCCTGCAGGTTAGAAAGCGAAGTTACATTCGCACACGACATTCCTTATGAACAAGTACATGAGTTCTACTAATAACTACCACACTTATATATAAGAAATAAATAAACGCTCAAACACAAATCAAAGCTGTTATAAATATGTACGGCTAAGACGTAAAACATCCACGCTGCTTCGTACTGGAGGTGAAAGGTCAGTAGTTGCTGTAAGACAGCTCTTGCGAATTCGTCAGACTCCAGACCCAAGGACCCAGGTGAAGTATACATGTATGTATGCGTGGATGTTTTGCACAGATTGCTGTCCCGGTGCCAGACAGACGTGGACGTGACGATTACTCTCATGAAGCTTGTTTTGCGGAATGTGCGGCTTTACCTTGGATTCGGTTGATCCGTTTTAGGTGACTGATGGTAACTGAATGTTCAGAGTGCAGTCTGCCTCGATCTGTACTCTGTGACGATTCACGACTCCGGTAGAATTGGCAACGGGTTTGCATGGGGCAAAATGGGGAAAGGGCGAAATGGCGCCGAGTGCTAACCATTGGGGCGGGTTTGGCGAAATGGGGAAATGGCGAATTTGGAAAGAACGAAATGGCACCACTGAGACTGCAGTTTGCATAGGGCGAAATAGTGGAAGGGGCAAAAATGAATGACACTCGCTGGTGCTGTCAGGGCGGGTTTGCATGGGGCGAAATGGGAAAAGAGCGAAACGGGAAAGGGCGAATGGCAACGCCACCGTTCACCTTAACTCCGAGTATTCCAGTAGTTCTTGCCACTCTCTGTGGCTGTGGTATTGTATAAGTGGTGTGACGATGGCTGTGGTAATGTGTAAGTGGTGTTGTGACGATGGCTGTGGTATTGTATAAGTGGTGTGACGATGGCTGTGGTATTGTATAAGTGGTGTTGTGACGATGGCTGTGGTATTGTATAAGTGGCTGTGGTATTGTATAAGTGGTGTTGTGACGATGGCTGTGGTATTGTATAAGTGGTGTGACGATGGCTGTGGTATTGTATAAGTGGTGTTGTGACGATGGCTGTGGTATTGTATAAGTGGCTGTGGTATTGTATAAGTGGTGTTGTGACGATGGCTGTGGTGTTGTATAAGTGGTGTTGTGACGATGGCTGTGGCTGATGGCACTGGTCGGGACAGAGCGAGGAAAGGCCGCGGTGTCCTCGCTCCGCTGTCGATACGTGTTGTGCTGAAGCATCATTACACTTGCCAGGCTCCGATGACAGTCGTTCGGCGTCACTGTTGACGTCGGCAAGGACAATATTGTCATTCGTGAACACGACTTGAGTTAGAGGGACGGATCGATAATTGGGATGGCATTTGAAACGTTAATTTTCTCAAATGGCAAAAACGAAGGAAGGGTGAATCTCTCTCTCTCTACCGCACGACAGTGAGCCCTTCTGTTTGTGTGTGTGTGTGTGTGTGTGTGTGTGTGTGTGTGTGTGTGTGTGTGTGTGTGTGTGTGTGTGTGCGTGCATGCATGCGTGCGTGCGTGCGTGCTATCACCAACTTTTGAAGGGTATGCCATTTTGCGTGGCATATTCTTTTCTTTTTCTTCTTTTTTCTAGATCTGATTATTGTGTTCGGTCAGTCTTGGACCTTTTATTTTTTTCTGTTGATCTTTTATATTTCTGATGTGTGTGTGTGTGTGTGTGTGTGTGTGTGTGTGTGTGTGTGTGTGTGTGTGTGTGTATGTGTGTGTGTGTGTGTGTGTGTGTGTGTGTGTGTGTGAGAGAGAGAGAGAGAGAGAGAGAGAGAGAGAGAGAGAGAGAGAGAGAGAGAGAGAGAGAGAGAGCACAATTATTATAAATTAGTGCAGCATGTTTTGAGTCTGTCGGTGTGAAGAGGAGTGGAAAAAGGGTTGACATAGAAGGGGCGTGAAGGAGGAGGGGGGGGGGGGGGGGGTAGAAAGAAAGAAAAAAAGGTGATGAATACATAAATCATCGACTAATGCTGAATAAGTCAGTGTGGTGCCTGGAATTGAACCAGTCACAGACTAACCGGGTACCTGCTGACCACCAGAACTGCCTTGTGGTCCGAAAAATCATTGACCCCCCAGGTCGCGGTCACGCCCCCATCCCCACGCTATCCCAACCCCTCTGGAAAATTTCTCAGCCGAGCATGAAAGATGCTTGACACGGGCTGTGGGGCATGTTATTGTCATGTCGTTCCCGTACCGACACGCTTGTCTTCTCTGTGTAACGGTACGTCCTTTCCGAGTTCCGGAGCTGTGTGAAGGTCGAGGTGGCCGTCGTGGGCTCCTCGTCCTAAAGAGCCTTACGGTTTCTGTGGACGTAAAGCAACACTGAACCGTGCTTAGGTATTGATCACAGTTTGTCCCTAATGTGTCAACTGACATCCGACGACATTAACCCCTTCACTGCCCCAGTTTGCAAAATTTCCGGGCTGAAAGATGCAGGGACGAGCCTGCAAAAGGAAAATTTTCCGGTCCTATAACACATCTACTTTCAATGCTATGCGTTTTCATGAAAGTCCTTCTACATGCCAGTGCGAAAAAGAAGACAAAAAGGCTTAAAGGTTTGAAATTTCGCACTTTTATTGGTCGTTTTCCAGTGACATCGCGACAGTGAGGGGGTTAAACTCCACGGCATCATCATACGTCTTTCCTCTCTCCTCGCTGCTTGGCCAACCGACGGTGTGTCCTACCCGTCGTCATGCACGTGCAGCGTGGTGTTCAAGCGGAGCCGTGACCGATTAATCGATGTTTGGCTGCAGTGGTTTAGCCTCGCCTTTGTGCCCATTTGGCCGAGCGGCTGTCCGTTAGCTGGGAATTGGTTTGATCGATGCGTCACATCATGTAACGGACATCTTAATGTGGCGTTTACACGCCGACAGCTCTCTTTGGGGTGTCGCGCTCTAATCCACGCAATGCGTCTGTCGCTGCAGCCAACAGGCGTGTGACGGCTTGCCGCTTTGACGTCGGATGGCTTGCCGCTTTGATGTCGGAATGCGCTCAGTGCTGCTTCTACCCTTGGGCGGGCTGGGACTTGATGAACGGGGACTTGCGTGTCGTATTTCTCTGTTATGATTCTGCCGATTTGCACACAGGCACTTGATGAACGGGGACTTGCGTGTCGTATTTCTCTGTTATGATTCTGCCGATTTGCACACAGGCACTTGATGAACGGGGACTTGCGTGTCGTATTTCTCTGTTATGATTCTGCCGATTTGCACACAGGCACTTGATGAACGGGGACTTGCGTGTCGTATTTCTCTGTTATGATTCTGCCGATCTGCACACAGGCACTTGATGAACGGGGACTTGCGTGTCGTATTTCTCTGTTATGATTCTGCCGATCTGCACACAGGCACTTGATGAACGGGGACTTGCGTGTCGTATTTCTCTGTTATGATTCTGCCGATCTGCACACAGGCACTTGATGAACGGGGACTTGCGTGTCGTATTTCTCTGTTATGATTCTGCCGATCTGCACACAGGCACTTGATGAACGGGGACTTGCGTGTCGTATTTCTCTGTTATGATTCTGCCGATCTGCACACAGGCACTTGATGAACGGGGACTTGCGTGTCGTATTTCTCTGTTATGATTCTGCCGATCTGCACACAGGCACTTGATGAACGGGGACTTGCGTGTCGTATTTCTCTGTTATGATTCTGCCGATCTGCACACAGGCACTTGATGAACGGGGACTTGCGTGTCGTATTTCTCTGTTATGATTCTGCCGATTTGCACACAGGCGCTTGATGGCTGGTGACTTTCATGTCGTATTTCTCTATTATGATTCTGCCGATTTGCACACAGGCGCTTGATGGCTGGTGACTTTCATGTCGTATTTCTCTATTATGATTCTGCCGATTTGCACACAGGCACTTGATGGCTGTTACTTTCATGTCGTATTTCTCTATTATGATTCTGCCGATTTGCACACAGGCGCTTGATGGCTGGTGACTTTCATGTCGTATTTCTCTATTATGATTCTGCCGATTTGCACACAGGCACTTGATGGCTGGTGACCTTCGTGTCGTATTTCTCCATTATGATTCTTCCGATCTGCACACAGGCGCTTGATGGCTGGGAACTTTCATGTCGTATTTCTCTATTATGATTCTGCCGATTTGCACACAGGTGCTTGATGGCTGGTGACTTTCATGTCGTATTTCTCCATTATGATTCTGCCGATTTGCACAGAGGCGCTTGATGTCTGGTGACTTTCATCTCGTATTTCTCTATTATGATTCTGCCGATTTGCACACAGGCGCTTGATGGCTGGTGACTTTCATGTCGTATTTCTCCATTATGATTCTGCCGATTTGCACACAGGCACTTGATGAACGGGGACTTTCATGTCGTATTTCTCCATTATGATTCTGCCGATTTGCACACAGGCACTTGATGAACGGGAACTTTCATCTCGTATTTCTCTATTATGATTCTGCCGATTTGCACACAGGCACTTGATGGCTGGTGACTTTCATGTCGTATTTCTCTATTATGATTCTGCCGATTTTCATACAGACGCTTGATGGCTGGTGACTTTCGTGTTGTAATTTTCCAGTATGATTCTATTCTACCGATCTGCACATAGGCGCTTGATGGATGGGGATTTTCATGACGTAATTCTCCAGCTTCTACCGACCAACAACACACAGGCGCTTGATGGATGGGGGTTTTCATATAGTAATTCTTCCGCTCCTGCCGTCCAACACACAGGCGCTTGATGCATGGGAACTTTCATGTCGTATTTCTCCCGCTCCTGCCGATGTACACACAGGCGCTTGGTGGGTGGGAACTTTCATATAGTAATTGTTCCGCTTCTGTCGTCCAACACACAGGCGCCTGATAGATGGAAACTTTCATGTAGTTATTCTCGCGCTCCTGCCGTCCAACACACAGGAGCTTGAGGGATGGGAGCATTTATATAGTAATTTTCCCGCTCCTCCATGGCACGGCCGACTTCTCCATGTCACACCTGGCGAATATCTCTGCTGTCAGTGGCATTCTTAGTTTTAAAACAGCGGACTGTCCGCGTGCAAATAAGCACATGGCCCTTCGAAAGGTTTAGGCATCCAACCAGACTCCAGGCACTCACTGGTTTACCATGAAAAGCGATGCTCCGACTGTGGGTATTATAGTACCATTGCGGAAGCAACATAGCGTCGAATTGCTGACGCAAGTAAACGTTAGACGCGTTCACTCCGGAAGAAGAAGAAGAAGAAGAAGAAGAAGAAGAAGAAGAACTTAAAGGAGTTCCGTCTTGTTTCAAACGATTTGGGTCAGGAGCTGTGTAAGAGGAGGGAACCCGGGTTCCCAGTCCCTGATAGTCCTTACGGTCTCAGTGGACTTAAATCAACATGAAGAAGAAACGATCATCCCTTACGGTCTCAGTGGACTTAAATCAGCATTGAAGAAGAAGCAACCATCCCTTACGGTCTCAGTGGACGTAAATCAACATTGAAGAAGAAACGATCATCCCTTACGGTCTCAGTGGACGTAAATCAACATTGAAGAAGAAACGATCATCCCTTACGGTCTCAGTGGACGTAGATCAACATTGAAGAAGAAACAATCATCCCTTACGGTCTCAGTGGACGTAAATCAACATTGAAGAAGAAACAATCATCCCTTACGGTCTCAGTGGACGTAAATCAGCACTGAAGAAGAAACAACCATCGGCGATTTGCCGCCGAAGCACATCCCTTGTTGTGTGTGTTTTTGCAGATGTGATCACGATGACGGGTCCCACAGGCCCGCTAATGCCCCAGTTGGGCAACAGAATCCTGTCTGATCATCGCTGTCACAGTTTCTTCTTCCGCTGTCCGCACGTGGAGACGTCATGTAGGAAACAGTAAACGGCGACCTGTATTAGGAACGGCCGCTACACATTAAACCCGCATGCATGTATCATGCTGAAGAACGGCCTCTACACATTAAACCCGCATGCATGTCTCATGCTGAAGAACGGCCGCAAAACATTAAACCCGCATGCATGTCTCATGCTGAAGAACGGCCACTGCACATTAAACCCGCATGCATGTCTCATGCTGCTCAGCGTTTGTGCCGTTGAACACACTGGCACTGGAAGGATGGTGACTTTCATGCGGTATTTCGCCCAGAGCTTCTGCCATTCATTCAGCACGCGGATCCATGCAGTTTTTGTGACAGGGATTTGCTGTCAAATTACTCGACTCGGAGAGAGTAATCCGGCATTGATCAAGCGCCTGTCGATGAGCTTGTCCCACAGCGTGGGTCCCAAGCCACTGGTACACATTGTCTGCAACCACGCATGTCTGGGTGTGGACAGAGATTTTCCACTTCTTTGACGAACTGGCTTCTGATGGGCCATTGGGGTGGAATAGCTACTTGGGGGGGGGGGGGGGGGAGGGGGGAGTGTGTGTGTGGGGAGTGGGTGCGGGGGTGGAGGGGGGGTAGGCTTCAGATATGTGGGATACGTTTCAGTGTTGGCCATCATTGCAGTTGAATCAAAGATTAAAAATCGATTTATAATCTTTGGTTGAACTGAACTGTCTCGTATGTATTTGGAAAGCTTGAATTTGTTGTTGGCGATGATGATGTTCTTGTTGGTGGTGTTCTAATTGTTGTTCAGATTAAATATTAAATTTTGAAACCCGGAGTTTTTGTACCACGAGGAAGCAGTTAAACACCTAGAATTCAGAGCTGTCATAGGTACTCCCTTTTAAAACCTGGAGAGGCTGTGAATGATTCCGCCATTCTAATTTCTGCGGTCACCTCCTCCACCTTTCAGCATGAAACGAGGCGTCGTGAACAGTCAATCCGACTGTAACTTGCAGTTTTTATGGTTGTCTTTTGCCCTGGTCTGTATGTCTTTTGCCCTGGTCTGTGTGTCTTTTGCCCTGGTCTGTGTGTCTTTTGCCCTGGTCAGTGTGTCTTTTGCCTTGGTCTGTGTGTCTTTTGCCCTGGGCAGTGTCCTTTGCCCTGGTCTGTGTCTTTTGCCCTGCACTGTGTGTCTTTTGCCCTGGTCTGTGTGTCTTTTGCCCTGGACAGTGTCCTTTGCCCTGGTCTGTGTCCTTTGCCCTGGTCTATGTCTTTTACCCTGCTCTGTGTGTCTTTTGCCCTGCTCTGTGTCTTACCATCGCGGGTTGACTGAACGTTTCAAGGTCAAGTACGTGCATTTGGAAACTAGAACATCCAGAGTCACTGCCGGAATCTTCCCCGTCCCACCTTTGGAACGGCTGGTGGACGCGGTTCCTGGGCGGGCGGCAGGGGGCGCGGTGACTAACGACGTGCCAGGCGAGCAGCGCTGAGCGGTTGTTGGGGGCGGAAGTCGATGCACCGGGTCAAGTCGTCCCGCCCGCCCTAAAACCAGCAACGGCATTTTAAGAGTGCGCCACACCACAGTGGCAGCCGACGTAAAAAAGGATTTCTAAAGCGCGCGCGCTCGTGCACACGCACACACACACACACACACACACACACACACACACACACACACACACACACACACACACACAACCACACACACACACGCACACACACATGGAGAGAGAGAGAGAGAGAGAGAGAGAGAGAGAGAGAGAGAGAGAGAGAGAGAGAGAGGAGTTACTTCCTGAAAAAATCAAAAAATCTGGCTTGTGTTTTTGTTGTTGTTCTTATTTGTTTTTACTTTCTGTTATCTGGAGAGAGAGAGAGAGAGAGAGAGAGAGAGAGAGAGAGAGAGAGAGAGAGAGAGAGTTAAATAAAATAAAATAAAAAAAATAAAAAAGAGGGAGGGAAAAATCAACAAGAAAAGAAAAAAGGACCCGAACGACATTTTAAAGAACTGCGTGGAGTTCCTGCTCTCGCTGCCGCCGCAGTCACAGACCGGAAGTGGAGGGGGGGTAGGGGGGGGGGGGGCGCAGAGGAAAGCTGAAGGGGCAGCGTGAGCGGTCTTCACCCGACACGAACAATAGCCTGAAACGAAAACCCCAAACGAATAATGGCCTTAACGCGACGTTCTGGCGAAGGTTGTGCAAAAAACGACTCATTTAAGAGTGAAGTGTGTGTTGGGGAGTGGGGGGTGGGGGGGGGGGGGGGTGAAGTGTGTGTTAGGGAGTGGGGGGGCGGGCAGGGTGGGAAGGGGGGCGGAGGTGGTGTATAGTGCCGGAAGAGTGGCGTGGGTACAGCAGTGGCTGTTGCACGGCTCTTGCCTGTCCACGGACCTTCCCTGCTGAAGTGGGCTCGGAGGCCTTCCCTCCCCTTCCCTCCCTCCCTGCCCCCTCCACCTCCCACACCCAGGGTCAGCAGGACAGTTTGTCACCCAGGGTCAGCGGGACAGTTAAAACTTTGTCACCCAGGGTCGGCATGACAGTTTGTCACCCAGGGACGGCAGGACAGGGTCACCCAGGGTCAGCAGGACAGTGGAATCGGATAAGAGGTAAAGGAAAGAGAGAGAACGAACGAATGTTTTTAAAATTTTATTAACGAGGGTTACAAGTACAATACTTTTTTTTTTTCTTTTTCTTTTTTTTTTTGCATCCAACCCTCGGGCAATTTTTTCTTTTAAAACGAAAACAAAATATAAACGAGAGAGAGAGAGAGAGAGAGAGAGAGAGAGAGAGAGAGAGAGAGAGAGAGAGTAATTGAATGCTTGATTAAACTTTATTTTTCAACGGCGAAGATTATTATTAGCACAAGGCTTCGTTGTTTTTATGTTGTTGTTGTTTTTGTTTTTTGTTTAGCACAAGGCTTCGTTGTTTTTATGTTGTTGTTGTTTTTGTTTTTTGTTTTTAATACAGTGTTGCCCCTTGCGGGAAATTCGGGTCGCCTTACCTGGGAAAAGTACAGCAGCCGCAAGAGCAGCGCTACCCATTCCTATCAGTGTGTACAGTATTTCTGTGTGTCCAGACAATGGTATGGCTGCCAGTGTTTGGGATTTTTAACGTGTGCACAGATGCTGATGCATGCGACTGCACACGGGGGCTGTACGGACACCGCAAGAGTCTGCACTGAAGGTGACTCTGGGACAAAAATCCCTTGCCGCACCGGGGACTCGAACCCGCGTTAGCGTTGCGCCAGACTTTTCAGTCCGACGATCTATCCACTGAGCTATCGATCCCCCTTTCTTTTTCGTTCAGAGATCAGCGTGACATTTCTTCTTTCTTTTTTTTCCCCCTTTTTTTTTTCTTCCTTTTTTTTTTTTTGGAATGTCAAGCTGTTGGTGATCTGTGCTAAAGAGGCATTAGGCGGAGAATGACGTTGGTATTCTCCTCTTTAAACTTTTCCTGGTCCAGCTTCTTTTTTTCTGTCTTTTTTTCTTTTTTCTTTTTGTGGAGTGGAGGGAATGTTGCAACTGCGCTTGGAAACCTAGTGCAAAACTCTTTTTTTTTTTTTTTTTTTTTGAAGGGCTCCAGCTGAGGTTTTAAAATAAAAACTGTGTGCCTTAAACTTTGCGTCCTGCATGCCTGTCACCCGGTCGTGACCCATAGCCACAGGAGAAAAGCGGATGGAGAGAGAGAGAGAGAGAGAGAGGGAGGGGGGACAGCTGGGGGGGAGGGGCGCCCCAGAGATATTAGCTCTGGCTTCTGGACAGATCCGGTGCTTAGCTGGCATT
>CAUZXP010000270.1:43939-56867 GCA_963584105.1 Alviniconcha strummeri | reverse complement strand
GTCAGTCTACTGCCGCCGGTTTATCCCTTCGCGCTGAAACTGGAACAAAGTGTATCTTGTGTGTTTCTAAGAGAGGGGGAAAAAATCGGTCAGGGCTAATTTATTCACATGGATTATCCGCATTGTGACAACATGAACAAACTGGAGGAAGGCCAGCGAAGGAGTGAATGTAGGGTGGGTGCTGGGCATCCAAGAAACAGGGCGTATGTCTTCACACACACACACACACACACACACACACACACACACACACACACACACACACACACACACACACACACACACACTCACACACACACACTCACACACACACACACACACACACACACACACACACACACACACACATTTTCTGACACCTTGCTGCGTACTGAAGTGCGCCCCACCACCTAAATCCCCCCCCCCCCCCCCCCCCCCCCCCCCCCCCCCGCTCCACTCTGCAACCAAGAAGCCGTCCACAAACACCACACAATCCTGGCAACGTCAAAGACACTGACAACGCCCAAGGAAGGATTGTCGGATCCACGGGCCTTCAACGACCACGACGAGCACAGCGCGTGCCTGGACGGCCACCTCAACGTTCACACAGCTCCCGAGTCTGGTGTAGCCGGTTTTCAACTTCAGTGTGGTTTAATTTACATCCACAGAGACCGTAAGGACTGTTAGGGACAGGGAGCCCAGGACGGCCACCTCGACGTTCACACAGGTCTTGAGCTCTGAGTGCAAATACACGGTGGCGCTTCTCGGCGTTCAGTCGTCCCAACATCCGGCAGCACGTGAGTAGGAGCACGAGCCGTGGGCCATGCCCACTAGTGAGCCGCATTGGCCTAGCGGTAAGGCGTTAGGCTGGTAAGCGGAAGGACCTCGGTTCGATACCGCTTCGGCTGTCCTTTCTCTTCAAAAAGGTTGTAGTTTGTGGACACTGTCTTGTGACTTTGTCCATCATTTCCAACTGAAACATTAAAATGGCTCTCATCGCTGCCCATCTTAATGCAGGAATCATTCTGGTGGTGACAGTGTAGCGATAGGTATATAATCTTCCTCCCCCCCCCCCCGCCCCACCTCCACAACCCCTCCCCCTCCCTTCTCCCCGTCCCTAATAAGCCTTATGGTTTCTGTGGACGTTAAGCACCATGTTTACTTACTTTACCAATGCCCACGTCGCTTATAACGAGCAACGAGTGTGTTTTTGTTGCTTCACGTCCACGGAGGCGAGTAGGCCTGTAAGGGACGGGGACGAGTGGGAAAAGGGGGACAGAAGAGTGAAGACTCAAGACAGGCGCCAACCCGGAAGACCAAGGCTGCCGTGGACCGCCGCCAGAACAACAAAATGTTAAGCAGTGTCCGTCCGGCACTGCGCAGCGACCACCGCAGCACGCAATTGCTGTCCCAACTACTATGCAGAGCAGAGTCACAAAGACAATGTCCGTAGCTCCGCTGTTGGGAAACAACCGAAGCAAAAGAAGTCTAACTCTCTAGCCCAGCTCACCTCCCTACTCTTGATCTCTTCCGGGCTAGCTTCTTCGTGAGAGTCCAGCTCACCTCCCTCCTCTTGATCTCTTCCGGGCTAGCTTCTTCGTGAGAGTCCAGCTCACCTCCCTCCTCTTGATCTCTTCCGGGCTAGCTTCTTCGTGAGAGTCCAGCTCACCTCCCTCCTCTTGATCTCTTCCGGGCTAGCTTCTTCGTGAGAGTCCAGCTCACCTCCCTCCTCTTGATCTCTTCCGGGCTAGCTTCTTCGTGAGAGTCCAGCTTACCTCCCTCCTCTTGATCTCGCCTGGACTCGATTAAACGAGCAACCGTCCCTAGAGAACTTCATGTAGCGCCCGGTGCCTCTGTTCGTCCAACCGCTGCTGACTGGTTCCATGGCTGATTACACGTGTTTAACGCCGTGTTGTCTCCGAAGAGGTACTTGGGGGGAGGGGGGGGGGGGAGATCTCAGAAGGGTATACTTAACATTACACGGTCACCACTAGAATGACTCCTGTATAAAAGGTAGGCAGCAGTTAGAGCCGTTTTGATGTTTCATTAATTGTGAGGAACAAAGTGGCAAAGACAGTATCAGTAAACCACAACGTTTGAAGAAGAAGGCGAGCCGAAGCGGATTCGAACCGAGACCCTTCTGCTTACGAGCCTAACGCCTCACCACCTGGCCAGACAGGCTCACCTGTAACCCAAAACATTGCCATGACGGCCTTTATTGTAACAGCCTGCCCAAAGCGGTGCCGACTTCGCTACCCTGCAGTTGGGTCTAGTCGCTTGTGGAACCGCCACCACTTCTGTGCTTGGTTGTGTTCTGACAATAAGTAATCATGGTGCTTAACGTCCACAGAAACCGTATGGCTTATTAGGGACGGGGACGGGTACCTGTGAATAGCTCGTCCGTGCGCTCCCACCCGTGAAGACTGAAGAGACTGTCAGCCACGACCAGAACAACAGTGTTAAGGAGGTGGGAACCCCGCCAGTGCGAAGCGACTTGTATACTTCGCTAATCGCTGTTTCAACAGCTGTACGGAGCCCAGTCACTAAGGCGGTGTCCGACAGGCAATATTGAAAGCTGAAGCAAAAGACGTTAAGCACCATGTTTACTTACTTATATTGAAAAATGGAGCAGAAGGATAATGTTCCCAACAAATCTGTGGTGGGGCACCACGGACGCGGAAATCGAGGTTCCCGCTGTGCGGAGAATCCAGAGCTGTTCACTGGTCTCTCTGTGTAAAGCCTGGAGTGGGGTACGCTATAGTTTGTGTGTTTGGCTATAGCTATAGCTTTGTATGTTTCGCAGACTGCCAATCCTCGAACTTCCGCCTGTCTGATTTAGTTCTTTCAGGTTCATTCAACTGGATTTGTTACTAGTCCTCTTCCAACGGAGAGTGGCGTGATACATAAACGGTGAATCATATTTTGACTTGTGATCCAGTGATTTCATTTTCGCCGTGATAATTACGCCGCCGTAAAATAACCATTATGGTTGACCGGGCGTTACAAAATCACTCATCTGTCTTATAATTATTATAACGTCATGGTTGACTGGCCTTACAAAATCAGTTATCTGTCTGATAACTAATATAACGTCATGGTTGACCGGGCCTTACAAAATCAATCATCTGTCTGTCTGATCATTGCAACCTTGGTGATTGCGTGGGCGATAAAGTAAAGGAAGTATCCATCCCAGCAGAGACGAAGGTAGCGTGCGGACGGCAATCAAGAGGCAACAGTGACCCACCTACCGGTACCACCCCGTCTGTGGAAGCTAGCTTCCAGTGTCCAGTCCCAGAGTTCTCTACGTCGGTTTCTGCTTTGCGGATCAATGTAAGGAGTCGATTTAGATCCTTCTTCGGGGATGATTCGGGCGATAGCATACGGCTTCCAATTTTCGGCATTTTGCTGCATTAGAACACACAGCTGTGTGGAGATGTGATAATCGGAGGTTTTTTTTGTCTTATGCCCGTAAAGCGCATGGCCGGACTGACGCCTTCAATTATAGCATGAGACGTAAAAATTGACGGGTTGCGGATGGGGAGGAAAATGAAGCCGCTATGATCTCGGGCTCGAAATGGGCGCTGAAAAATTATGACAGCTTGTTCGGGGGAAGAGAAAGAAAAACAGGGCGGTGGGGGGGGGGGGGGGGAGATAGAAAGAACTAGAAGGGGGAACACACACGCACGCACGCACACACACACGCACACGCGCGCACTCACACATACGCACACGCACGCACGCGCGCGTGGGCGTACACACACATACACACATACACATACACACACACACACACGCACGCACGCACGCACACATGTGCACACACGCACACACACACACACAGTCACACGCACGCACACACACAAGTACGCACGCACGCGCGCGCGCGCACAGACGGACGGACGAACACGTGCAAGGCATTTTGCGACTGATGCCTAAGCACTCCCGCCCCACGTGTAAGGGGTACGGTACTTCAGGTATTTTGCAAACAGGATTTCCTTTCACTCTCATGGAGTATAAGCACAATAACTAATAATTATTTGTTCCTTTTTCATTCTTTGAATTGCTCCCGTTTCTGTCTTCTTCGTCGCTTTTTTCTCCATCGTACAACTGCACGTTTAGTAGCATTCATTTCCAGTGATGTCAGGAGGTAATCTTGAATCTGGAGCCATCTCCCATTCCCCACGTGGCCAGTGTCAGGTGACTCATCCACGTCCCTTAATTGCCGTGGCTAAGCCAGTAGCTAATATCCAACAGCGCTTCTTTGTCCCTTGATCGATGAAAATGACACCGGAGCTGATGCGATACCCATTTTTGAATTGCTGGCATCGGTGTGTGTGTGTGTGTGTGTGTGTGTGTGTGTGTGTGTGTGTGTGTGTGTGTGTGTGTGTGAGAGAGAGAGAGAGAGAGAGAGAGAGAGAGAGAGAGAGAGAGAGAGAGAGAGAGACACACACACACACACACACACACACACACACACACACACACACACACACACATTGATCAAGTTTGCATACTTGCATATCGGCGATGTATCTTTTTTTTTCCCCGTTTCTTTTCTTCTTCTGTTTTTCTTTTTTACACGCTGATTACCCAGTGGGGTGACCGTCTCTTTTCTCGACAACTGGAAACGAGCTTTTTATCTTCTTCTTCCTCTTTTTCTTTCTTTCTTTCTGTCTTTCTTCTTCTTCAAAATGAATTCACAGCGAAAAAAATGTTCAAGCAAACAAAATTTGTTCAGAAAAAGATCACTGATCTGTGGGTGTGGAGTGGGTGTGTGGGTGGCGGGCGGCGGATTTGACTCTGATCAATTGGGGGATGCGCGGACGATAATGTTAAAAGAAGATTTGTTTGGAGGGGGAGGGGGGGGGGGGGGGGGGGTCGTTAGCTCAGTGGTTTCGACGGGAAGACGCACAGTTACAAATTCAGCGGATGCTTTTTGAGAGTAATCCAGGGCCACCCCAGAGTACAGGGCCTAAGCTGCTTGCTGCAGATAACTGCATCTGCAGACTGATAATGGAAATCAGACTTGGAATCAAATGCAAGATTAACGTCTAAGTCTGCCCACCCTCTTTGTTGACGTGAAGCTGTAAATGCTGACGTGAAGCTGTAAATGCTGACGTCAAGCAGTGAACTGTTGACGTGAAGCAGTAAAATGTTGACGTGTAGCAGTAACTGTTGACGTGAAGCAGTAATATGTTGACGTGAAGCAGTAAAATGTTGACGTGAAGCAGTAAACATCGACGTGAAGCAGTAATATGTTGACGTGAAGCAGTAATATGTTGACAGTAACTGTTGAGGTGAAGCAGTAATATGTTGACCGTGAATCAGTAACTGTTGACGTGAAGCAGTAATATGTTGACGTGAATCAGTAACTGTTGACGTGAAACAGTAATATGTTGACGTGAATCAGTAACTGTTAACGTGAAGCAGTAATATGTTGACGTGAATCAGTAACACTTGAAGTGAAGCAGTAAACTGCTGACGTGAGGCAGTAAACTGTTGACGTGAAGCAGTAAACTGTTAATGTTGTGTGTTATGTCCTTGTAGGCTCTGCCCCAACTTTAAAAAACGAAAAGAAAAAAGAAAAAAAGAGAAAAAAGAAAAAGAAAAAAAGAGCTTGCTTTGGTTTTCGTTTCTTTTTTAATCCAACCGTCCTCTGTCAAAGACGTCAACCACTGTTTTCTTGTTGTTTGTTACCCCCCCCCCTCCCCCCCCCCCCCCCCCCTTTTTTAAAATTATTTTTTAACCAGTTATTTATCGCCGGAGCCTTAAATCACATGTGACAACATGGCTTGCTCTTTTTCATGACCTGTAGTGCCAGAACCCACCCTAGGTTATCTCCGCAATTCGGCGCAAAGTATTAAGAGAGAGAGAGAGAGAGAGAGAGAGAGAGAGAGAGAGAGAGAGAGAGAGAGAGAGAGCCGAATCAACACACAAGCGCTCGAAAGATGCCACACAAATAACGATAAAGACCCGAGTCCCTACGGTAACTAAACAGCTCTGTTTTGTTGAGAAACCAGCTCCGTGAAAATGTTCTCCCTTTGTTGATGTTAATTGATTAAGATAGCCTCTGTTGAGAAAGCAGTTCCGTGAAAATGTACCAGCTCCGTGAAAATGTTCTCCCTTTTGTTGATGTTAATTAAGATAGCCTCTGTTGAGGAACCCGGCTCGGTGAAACTGTTCTCCCTTTAAAAACAAACAAACAAACAGAACGCATGTTGTGCTCTGTTCCCCCTTTGTTGATGTTAATTAAGGTATAGCCTATGTTGAGAAACCCAAGCTGTGGAGCTGTTCTCCCTTTGTTTGTTGACGAGACGGCTTGGAGCTGTTCTCCCTCTGCTGACGTGAAGGCTGGGAGGTGTATTCCCTTTGGTTGTTGACGTGAAGGCTTGGAGGTGTTCTCCCTTTGGTTGTTGACGTGAAGGCTTGGAGGTGTTCTCCCTTTGTTGACGTGAAGGCTTGGAGGTGTTCTCCCTTTGTTGACGTGAAGGCTTGGAGGTGTATTCCCTTTGGTTGTTGACGTGAAGACTTGGAGGTGTTCTCCCTTTGGTTGTTGACGTGAAGGCTTGGAGGTGTTCTCCCTTTGGTTGTTGACGTGAAGGCTTGGAGCTGTTCTCCCTTTGGTTGTTGACGTGAAGGCTAGGAGCTGTTCTCCCCTTGTTGGTATCACGGCAGCCACTGTTGAGAAACCCTGAGCTGTGAAGCCGTTCTCCCTGTTCTCCCTTTGAAGCCGTGGCTGAAACGGTGTCAGAACATAGCCGGGCACACTTGCCTGGAACTTCGTCCTTTCTGATTTGTTGCATTCTACCTTCCCGATGCATTAATGACTGTTTGCTTCTGCCCAGGGATGTATTGACCTGTAGTCCGCGCACGGGCACGACCACACGCTGAATGCCGGCAAATCAAACTCCGTTCAGCACCAGTAGACAATCCCCACGCCGCACGGCGTGCTGCCGGATACGTCAGCCACGTAATCATGCCCATTTCCCGCTTGTCCTCCTCTATGGAGGCTTGTGGCGTCAAAACACAGGATTACAATTATGTGCACATGATAATAATACTAATTGTAATGATCGATCGCGTATAATAGTAATTATGTACTTTTGACGAAAGTAAGCCGTTGGAATCAGTGAATAAATGAGCTCTTGTATATGGCGCATACAAACTTCCTACAGCGCCACAGTAGGCTGTGGCATCAAAACAAAAGGCACATAACTACAACAGTGTACACATAGTTTCAGCTGTTATTTTGACGCAAGTAAGCCGTTTTAACCGGGCGTCAAAAGATATGCACTAATTTTGTAGAGATAATTAAAAAATATGTTGGAAATGAGTAAGTATGTGCTTTTGACGTTAGTGGGCCGTTGGGCACATAATATAATTTACAATGATGTAGTGTACCTGACGACGCCTACACCGAGAACAGCTGATAGTGCATTAATTTTTCTAAGGATCAAACTCAGTTTTAAAAATCGAGGCCGTTGCTGACTTTAAAATTGAGTTTGATCCTTTCAACAGTGATGTGACACTCTCCAAGGCCATTGTGGAAAAGGACCGAGAAGGAAACAGCGTTCGTTTGAACCTTTTTGTGTTAGGATCCAGCTCCATTGGCAGCAGTTACTGATGTTTCCAGCTGCTGCAGCCAACTTCTGACGGACTGTGCCAAGCGGCACTCTGCGGAAAAGAGCCCTCTGGATCGTCTCTCTTTTTTGAGTGCTTTACTTTAAGATTGAGTTTGATCCCTTCAAAAAATTGATACACTATTCAAGGCCATTGCCGACTTTAAAACTGAGTTTGATCCTTTCAAAAATGGTGTGACACTCTCCAAGGCCATTGCCGACTTTAAAACTGAGTTTGATCCTTTCAAAAATGGTGTGACACTCTCCAAGGCCACTGTCGAGAAGGAAATGTTCACAGGCCTGCAGATGCGCAGCAGGTCCACGCTGTCCAGTTTGTGGTCATCGCCAGACACCTTCTTTCCCAATCTCAAATGGTCTTTGTACGAGAGTGGCACGCGGCCTTAATTGTCACGGCTGGCAAAATGAGCCTCAGTTTTGCTTTGGAACCTAGCGTCAAAAGACATAATTATTTACTAATTATGTAGTGATCATTATTAATTGTGTAGCTATAATTACCGATTATTTAGATAGTAATTATGTTAAGAGAATTACACGTACATAATTGTAACCATCTCAGCGTAGTTACTAATTAAGGGTACATAGTTATAATTACGTGCTTTTGACGCTAGTAAGCCGCCATACACCGGCTTATCGTGTTTCACGCTCGCAGATCTGTCCTGTTTCCCTCCGAAAACAATCATCAGTGGCGCGAACCTGATTGAATGTTGATGAATAGCCGTTGGGAGCAAGCAGGGTGAGGACTGTATGGTGACGGAAACCGTGCAGGACACGCCCACTGCCTTGGAACGCTCGCGTCACTTGACTCTCTGCGTGTGTCAGCACAGGAGGAACGTGCTGTTTTACGCCCTTCTTCTTTCGCTGTTTCATTGTGCTTTACGTCCACACAAACCGCAAGGCTTCTTAGGGACGGGCGGTGGTGGTGAAAGAGGGAGATCTCTCTCTCTCTCTCTCTCTCTCTCTCTCTCTCTCTCTCTCTCTCTCTCTCTATATATATATATATCGCTGCAAGACTCGATTCCGCTTCGGTTCTCCTTTCTCTTCAAAAAGGTCTTAGTTTGTGGACACGGTCCTGTGACGTTGACCCTCACAATTAGTGAAACGTTAAAAGGGCTCTCATCGCTGCCTATCTTAATGCAGGAGTCATTCTGGGGGTGACAGTGTAGCGATAGGTACATAATCTCCCTCTGCCCCCACCTCCATAACCCCTTCCCCGTTCTCCCCGTCCTTCATAAGCCTCATGGTTTCCGTGGACGTTAAGCACCGTGTTTACTGACTTACACACGCTCATCTGGGGGCATTAATACTCTGCAAAACATACAAAAGGTACGCACAGTGAAAGCTGCTTTTGGTTGTTGTTTTTCGTCTCCTTTTTTTCATTTTTTATTTTATTTTATTGAAAAGCGGGAACAAAGTCCCTAATAAGCTTTATGGTTTCTGTGGACTTTAAACCCCATGTTTACTCATGGCCGGAACTCCAAACCCAGACGCTGAGCCACTGACCTACATATAGATATCAAATTATGTAGGTCCATGCACTGAACCTTCCAGTGCAGTCTAGGTTGACGCACCCTCGTGTTCTTTTGAACTGGAGCAGAACGTTTGCACGAACTGTGTCATGCTTGGTAGAACAGACTCGTTAACATGCTGTCACGCTTTATAACCTGTGTGTGCAATCTTGTGAAACCCCAGAGCTCAGGAGCTGTGTGAACAGGAGGTGGGCCTGGTCTTTCATTCGCTATCCCATTCTTCACCCGTCCCTAATAAGCCGTATTGTTTCTGCGGACGTAAAGCAGCACGAAAAAAGCATGTGAGCCTTCAGAGCTCAGGGGCTGTGTGAATGTCGAGGTGGCCGTCCCGGGCTCCACGTCCCGGGCTCCACGTCCCGGGCTCCACGTCCCTCACAGTCCGTACGGTCCCTGGACGTAAAGCAACACTGAACTCGAACACACGCTTACGACACAAAAGTTACGCCTGGGACATCTGCAGCACTTAAAGTGACTACACTGTTTTTTTGTGCTTGGCGTGGCTCCGGAGCTAATGGAAACTTCAGTGTAACTTAATGAAGTTAATTGCCCCTTGCGGGAAATTTGGGTCGCCCTACCTGAGTATCAAGGCACAACAGCCGAAAGAGCAGCGCCACCCATTCCTGTCAAGTAGTTTATTTCAGAAACCCCAGTGGGATACATGAAAGAACATCAATGAAAGAACATCTGGTAAGACACGGCAGCAAACATAAAATACAAGTGCATACAATAAAAAGAAACAAACAGCAAACAATTTTTATAAAAAAATCAATGTGTGAAGTATTTTCGTCCGTCCACACTATGGTATATGGCTGCCAGTCTTTAGGATTCGTAAAGCGCGTACATATGTAAATGTTAATGCACCCGATTGCACTCGGGGGCCGTAAGAGAGTTGTTTGGGTTGTTGGTTTAAGCACGACCTTATTCATGGAAGCATTTCATTAGAAAATAGCAGAGTAGCATTCGGGGCGTGTAACAACTGAAGTAACATAAGCACGGGCACTGTGGGCCTCGTTCGGTTTCAGATTATGCCGGGCAGTTAGTTCACTCTCTGACGGTTGGCTAACATGTAAATGTGTAGATTTGTCTGCTTATATGTCGAGCCAGTTTCAAGATCAAAGGACTATGTCCGATCCTGAATAAAAATTGCTTCTGTCTTATGCTTGTACACACCTGTGTCACTCACCAAGTGTGCCTGGAATAGAGGATATATATATATACATATATCCCGGTCGGCTGGATTCCATAGTTCAGGAGCTGTGTGAGAGTCGAGGTGGACGTCCTGGGCTGTCCGTCCTAACAAGCCTTCTGGTTTCCGTGGACGTAAAGATTTATTGAACCGTGCTTCGGCATTGGTCACAACTTGTCCCTAATATGTCAACTGACATCTGAGGACATTAAGCATCAACTCATCATCATCGGCTGGATTCCTACGATGTGTGTGTGTGTGTGTGTGTGTGTGTGTGTGTGTGTGTGTGCGTGCGTGCGTACGTGTGTGTGTGAGCGTGTGTGTGTGTGTGTGTGTGTGTGTGTGTGTGTGTGTGTGTGTGTGTGTGTGTGTGTGTGTGTGACTTGGGACATCCTTTTGTGACTTTGCTCCCCACAGCAGTTGAAACAGAAATTAGCGGAATACACGAGTTGCTTCGCGCTGGCGGTGTCCCCACTGCCTTCAATTGACATTGTTGTTGTGACGGTCACCTCGGTGTTTACGGGTCGGAGCGCACGGACCAGCTGTTCTAAGTACCCGATCCCCCTTCTCTCTCTCTTCCCCCCCCCCCCCCCCCCCCCCATTTGTAATACTTTTATATGGACTTAGAGCACCACGATTAATTGCTTACTTACCTTTTTTCGAGGATACACTGCTGGTAGAGTTTATGTACCTTGCATTTATTCGCGCGCGTGTATATGTGTGTGTGTGTGTGTGTGTGTGTGTGTGTGTGTGTGAGAGAGAGAGAGAGAGAGAGAGAGAGAGAGAGAGAGAGAGATTCTGTGTGTGTGTGTGTGTGTGTGTGTGTGTGTGTGTGTGTGTGTGTGTGTGTCTGTCTCTCAGTCTCTCTCTCATCGAAAAAGGAAATTCCGTCTGACACTGACGTGTTCCTGTGCTAGCGTTAGTGCACATGTGTTCCTGGTTAGGTGGGACCCCCGCTGTGTGTGTTAGTGGTAGGATTATAGAGCCCGTCAACATTACCCATAGACTGGTGACTTGTTTTCCTTCCCAGTTACTGCGCTTCGGGAACTCACGGCGGAGTTTCACCACTTGGCTACAGTAACCACTGACCGCGTGTTGATATACAGCTCCTGGCTGGCACTGGGAGGGGACGGGGGACGGGACGGGGGGAAGGGGCGGGGGGGTCGGAGAGAAAGGTACAGGCCGTACGTTTCGTCAGTGTGAAGGGCGTTGGCGGAACTAAGCTGACCGGACTGGTCATAATTATGCTCTCCGTCGAGAGAGAGAGAGAGAGAGAGAGAGAGAGAGAGAGAGAGAGAGAGAGAGAGAGAGAGAGAGAGAGATGTTTTATTGAATAAGCCCATGTTTCGTTTCAAAAGGTGAGGGGAGGGGGGACCTTTGAAATGTTCGTCAGACATATGCTTCAGAAACAAATGAAATTGCAGTTAATACATACAGACACTATAATACTCATTCTTTCATTGTTCGTTTCTTCCTCGTTAGCTCACTGATTCATAAGAGAGAGAGAGAGAGAGAGAGAGAGAGAGAGAGAGAGAGAGAGAGAGAGAGAGAACGCATACTCAAAAAGGTTGAGCACAGAAGTATTATTAATATTACCGATAAAGAAAACGAGAACTTTGCATGTTGATCAGAGTCATGATGAACAGCGAACCATTCAAATAACAAAACAAAAACCGCACAAAAAATGAAGAGGATGAAGAAAAAAACCAAGCAAGAGGAAGAAGAAGCAGAAGAAAGAAAGAAAAAAAGAAAAGAGAAAAAAAGAAGAAAAAAAGAAGAAGCATACAGCTGCATTCTATTTTTTTTTTTAAATATATATATATATTTTTTTCTCGCTCCCGTTACCGATAATGAAAACAAGAACGGTAAATGTGCAGGCACAGAAGTTTAACAAAAAATGTCTTTACCAAAAGTGGTTCGTGAGGACATGATTTCGTTTGTCGACCAAGATCTTACCTTGAAGCCACGCACAGACTTGTACCTTTTCATTTTCGGAGGCAGAGAGTTCCATACAGACAGACCCAGAGAACACAAAACTCACCTTATATAAGTAGGTCAATGCGAGTGCGCGGTAAGACATTAAAAAACAAAAACAAATCATATCGAGCAGGCGCTTTGTTAAGAAGGCCGCTTACACATTGAGGCCCCAGCCCATGTGCACTTTAAATATCAGCGCAACAGTGTTGTATACAAATTGTTACTGCAGTGGAAGAATTCCTAGCTTCTGAAGTTTCAGCGCAACTGTGTTGTATACAAATTGTTACTGCAGTGGAAGAATTCCTAGCTTCTGAAGTTTCAGCGCAACTGTGTTGTATAGAAATTGTTACTGCAGTGGAAGAATTCCTAGCTTCTGAAGTTTCAGCGCAACTGTGTTGTATACAAATTGTTACTGCAGTGGAAGAATTCCTAGCTTCTGAAGTTTCAGCGCAACTGTGTTGTATAGAAATTGTTACTGCAGTGGAAGAATTCCTAGCTTCTGAAGTTTCGCCATCGTTGACAGGGCGATCAGGTCATAGCCTTTTTGCTGCTTGTCTGTAGAGAGAGAGTGGAGTTTTTTTAAGGAAGCGCACTGGCATTGATCCACACGGTAGATGCAT
>CAUZXP010000270.1:21439-41439 GCA_963584105.1 Alviniconcha strummeri | reverse complement strand
TCCTTGCTAAGCTACTAATGAGTAAATATCAAATTACAGGCATTATTTATATACATTATAGGCATGAATGAGTGAGTAAACGGTTAACATGAGAATTTCCACACACACCATAGCGTGTTCACAGCGCAAGATGCACACATCACTCCGCTGTTACACATTATGAGCATACAACCAGTGAATAAGGCAGGAGAACACTGATCAGCGGTGTATAGGAATAGTACTGGAAAAGAAAACAGAAGCAGTCATTGTGTGTTCCTATAAACCTGTAAGGGAGAGGGGGGAAATTAAGAGAGAGAGAGAGAGAGAGAGAGAGAGAGAGAGAGAGAGAGAGAGAGAGAGAGAGAGGTCTTTTTCCTGGTCTTCTAAAGCAACCTTTTCTCATCCGAGTGTGAAATGATCTCCGCTGCCTTGACTTTTTACAACACGTCAGTTTCCACCCGTGACACTTTTCGTAACCGAAACACCTGGTGTAAACAGATAAGTAGCCCTAGTGTCCGCCTAGTCATTGTTTCGGCGTCCTAGTGCCGTTACGGCCACCACGACTAGACAGTGACGTGTCGTGACGGCCTCTGATCCCTCACCTCTCCACTCCGGCCCGCGTAATCCGGGACCATCAGCCGTGAAGCTGTCACTGCGAGTCGGCCACTGATTGTCCCAGTGTCTCCTACACAGGCCGGGTTAGCTCCGCTCGCACTCCGCTCCGCCCGTCGCTGTCTAAAGCGGCTCACGTGTCGATCACCGTGTATATGTAAAAAAATAGTCCCTGGCGAAGAAGAGCGGAAGCCGTGTGATTGATGCCGGCGATTAACTGGGTAGAGAATAAGTAAGCCGTAGTATCTGTGATCGGACGAGGTGGCCGTCAGTGCCAGACAGTTGGACACGTTGTGTTGTAGTTGTAGCCTGGACCTGCCGACGCCCCTTTTAGTGTCAGTCCAGTGGCTGACTGACTTGTTGACCACGAGGCGTAGTGTCGGAACGAACGGGAGAGGCGGGTACCTACGTCTGTGTGTGTACGTACGTACGTACGTCAGCAGCGGATGTCCCTCGCGGACTTTGTGGACGACCAGTGCTTTTGTTGTTGCCGGTATGTAGGTCAGTTATTCTGTTGTGTTTTAGTGGTGTTGTTTGAAGTGTGTGTGTGTGTGTTTCTCTGTTTAAAAAAAAAAAAAAAAAGCCTCTTAACGTATCACGTTTTATTACAGAGAGGCGGGTAGCTTTGATGTGGGGAAGGAGGGGGCAATTGAGAGAGAGAGGGAGAGAGAGAGAGAGAGAGCTTTGCCAGAGAGAGAGAGAGAGAGAGAGAGAGAGAGAGAGAGAGAGAGGCCTTGTTTGCCATTGCATCAGAGCCGGCATGGCAAGTCTTCGCGGAAAACAGTCGTTCTCGCCGGGCTGACCTGACCAAGGTTTTCGTGTGTGCCAGTAATATCATTACCTGTGTGGACCGAGGGCCCGTCCGGCGGGTCGCCGAGTGTGCGTGTTGCCACTTCTTCCCCCTTCAGCCAAACCGACTGAACGATAACCTCGGCTTCAACGGCGATAGCCTGGCTACGCCCAGAGAAATAGTGAATAAGACTTTCTCGCCGTTTAGCTTTTGGCGCTGGAAGGAGTGCGTGAGTTTGTCGAGTGGAGTGGCTGTGGGATCATCGCTAGAGGACGGCGACAGCCGTGTATCTAGACCGCGCAGAGCCCAGCCCACGGCGGAGAAGAACGCGTGGCAGTGAGCGCGAGTTGTACGTGGGCCTTGAGGGAACGTTTACTTACCGCGTTCCTCCCTTCCGTCAATGGACGCGTCTGGTCGTCCGGCGAGCGAAACTGACGGGGCACAGGTGAGGTGAGGTGAGCGCGGATCGACTTTCACCTGTCACTTTCTCTCTTTTTTCTCTCTACTCACCCCCCTCCCCTTCTTTCGCTCTCCTTCTCTCTGTTTCTCTCTCTCGAGTCTCTCTCTCTCCCCCCCCCCCCCCCCCCCCCCCCCCCGCCGTCTGTCTGTCTCTCTCTTCCCCACCCCGCTCTCTGTCTTCCTCCTTCACTCACTCACTGTCTTCTTGTCTCTGTCTGTCTCTCTCCCCCTGCTCTCTCTCTCTTCCCCACCGCCACTCCCTCTCTCCTCCCGTCCTTACGTAGTTTACAGGCTTTTAAACCTTGTAACAACACGGAGAAGTCTAACACCTAGAGTATTATTTTATATATATATAAAGAGGTGATATATATATATATTTTCAGGTAACCCCTGTACACGAGCAGTGTGTGGGTAGGGTGAGAGCCAGTGTCAGTTTGCTTGCGGAGAGCCAGTCTCTTCCTTGTCTTGTCCGTCGGTCCCGCTCGTCAATAAGTCATCACAGTGCGATGGAAACCGTTTAAGTGGTCACGCACAGCTCCCGTCCGGCGTTAAACAGAAGGCAGGTGCTGGTCGGGGCATTCAGCGAGCGAGCGAGTGAGCGAGAGAGAGAGAGAGAGAGAGAGAGAGAGAGAGAGAGAGAGAGAGAGAAAGAGAGAGAGTGTGATTGGTTGATTGATTGATTGATTGATTGATTGAACTTTATTACACAAGGATAAAGAGAGAGAACTCGAGAACTTTATTTTACAAGGATTGTAGTTTACGTTCAGTCAAACACCTAACAACTAGTCCTTGCTAAGCTACTGACGAGTAAATATAAAAGTACAGGCATGATTTATATATATAGGCATGAGTGAGTGAGTGAAATGTTATACATGAGAGAGAGAGAGAGTTCCCCCCCCCCCTCTCTCTCATATATAACAAGAGAGAGAGAGAGAGAGAGAGAGAGAGAGAGAGAGAGAGAGAGAGAGAGAGAGAGAGAGAGAGAGAGAGAGTGGTTCAGTGTTTGATTGATCAATCTTTAATACTCAAGGATAAATATTTCAGGCAGAAGTCCATTGTTACAATATGTCCTTGCTGAAACACATTAACACCCTCCTCCCCACCCCCTCTTCTATGCAACTTACAGTGATGTAGCCAAAATGCTAGAAGAGAAAAGTAACAGAGAGAGAGAGAGAGAGAGAGAGAGAGAGAGAGAGAGAGAGAGAGGTGGTATAAATAGTTGTGTCAGTAGGTGGATATAGACTGATAGTAATACTCCACTCCTTATCCTGATCGTGACGTTCTCACACGCCCGGAACGCAGCGTGTAGGCCTACCCCAGGTGAAAGTTCATTTCCGGCCTGTGCTCGCATTGTCGGAACTTTGGGTATGGTTGGCCAAGTGTTGGGGACTTCTGCTTCACTTCGTGTGTTGATTTCATTGGACAGTCGGTGTGAGTGGGTTTTGACACGCTTGGCGTGATTTGATTTGATTTGATCGGGCAAAGTGGTGTATCCTTACATGTGGCTGGGCAGAATCTGAGTTGATTTGATTTGATTTGATTTGCGTACATATCAAGACGAAGGCTGGAAATCGCGCAGTACAGCGGTTGATTCGTCCGTGTGATAGACAGACAGAGAGACAGATCAATAAATCAAGAAGTAATCGTCGCAGAAATGGTAATTACAATCAGCTGCCAGATCGAAAAGTCTGTTATTACCAGAAGTTTGGTTGCAGCGGCAGCGGATTCGAACCGAGGTCCCTCTGCTTACCAGCCTAACGCCTTACCGCTAGGCCAAACCGGCTCACGACTGTCACTGATGAGTTGATGCTTAATGTCCTCAGATGTCACATGACATATTAGGGTCAAGTTGCGACCAATGCCGAAGCACGGTTCAATAATTCTTTACGTCCACGGAAACCAGAAGGCCCGTTAGGACGGACAGCCCAGGACGGCCACCTCGACTCGCACACAGCTCCTGAACTATGCCTGTCACTGTCAAAATGTACATGTTTTGTAACCACAACAAACCCCGCGCTTGCGTAACACAAGCCCCTTGGCAAAGGTGGGGATCAGCTGTGCGACAAACCTCGTTGGTACCTGTAGCAAATACTTAGCCAGCGGAAATAGCTGTGCGACAATTAAACCTCGTTCGTACTTGTAGCAAATACTTAGCCAGCGACGTTATCCTTGCTTAGTTCTTATCAGGCTTTGTGTTCGTGTCATACCGAAAATGAGTTTTCCTTGCGTTGAAGTAGGTCGCCAGGTACTCACTGCATGCAAAGCACACACAACAAAACGATCAGTAGTGATGGAGGCGGAGGAGAGTGGGTTGTAAGTGTAGCAAAGGGGGAGGACTCGTGATGGTGGAAGTGAGAAGAGTAAGGAGGGACAGCGCTGGGACCAGTATAGCGTAGTTTGCTGGGGCGGCGAGTGTGTACGTGACATACAAACCAGGGAACACACGCACAGTGGCAGTTTATTTAGAGTAGTGGGTATTTTATAGGCAACCGACATAACACGGTAGTGCGTTGGGAGTAGGTGAGCATAGCAAACAGACACCGAGAGAGAGGGAGGACAGTGTATAAATTTCATGTCTTGTGTGTAGACACACGGTATTTAGAGGAAAAAGAATAGTGTGTGTATGGTGAGGGGTGGGGGTTAGAAAACAGAGAGCATCCAATAGGCTGCTGGAGTACTGGTGGCAGTGGCGTAGAGGTGGTGGTGGTGTGTTAACATATGAAACTGACAAAGCCCAAAGCAGTACTAGTAATGTTCCGATGTGGCGAGTAAAAGGAAAACACAGAGAGACGTGGGGGGGTGGGGGGGGGGGGGGTGGGGTGATATGTTAGCAGCCGGTCTGCCCAGTCTCTGGGCTAGGATTACAGTGACAGATGGATCCTGTGATTGCTTTGTACCCACTGTAAATCATGTTGGTCAAACGTATACTATACCGCAAGTAATCAGTAAAAAGACTGCCCACTCCTCCTCTGCCGTCTCACCACTCCTCTTTCTTCCTCTACTCCCTCTGTCTCTCAGTCTCGCTCTCTGTCTGTCTGTGCCAGTATCTCTGTCTGTCTCTTTCACTGTCTGTCTCTCTCTCCCCCCCCCTCTCTTTCTCTGTCAAGTCTCTCTCGGTCTCTTTGTCTGTCTCTCTGTGTCCGTCTCTCTGTCTGTCTGTCTCTCCGCAGCTCCCTCCACCTTTCTCTCTCTTCTTTCTCCTTCACTCTCTCCCCTGCCATCATCTTCCTTCCTTCCCGTCTGTCTCTGTCCCTCTCTGTCTTTGCCTGTCTCTCCGCCCACCAAGTTACTTACTGTCTGTCTCTCTGTCCCTCTCTCTCTTTGCCTGTCTCTCCGCCCACCAAGTTACTTACTGTCTGTCTCTCTGTCCCTCTCTCTCTTTGCCTGTCTCTCCGCCCACCAAGTTACTTACTGTCTCTCTGTCCCTCTCTCTCTTTGCCTGTCTCTCCGCCCACCAAGTTACTTACTGTCTCTCTGTCCCTCTCTCTCTTTGCCTGTCTCTCCGCCCACCAAGTTACTTACTGTCTGTCTCTCTGTCCCTCTCTCTCTTTGCCTGTCTCTCCGCCCACCAAGTTACTTACTGTCTCTCTGTCCCTCTCTCTCTTTGCCTGTCTCTCCGCCCACCAAGTTACTTACTGTCTGTCTCTCTGTCCCTCTCTGTCTCTGCCTGTCTCTCCGCCCACCAAGTTACTTACTGTCCCTCTCTCTCTCGCCGTTTACCCCCCCCCCCCCCCACCAACCGCCACATACATCACTCACTTTGTGATACAAAGCGAACGCGGATTATTAATATATTATTATACACGTTTTGTTTTTAGTTTTTATGCGTTCCTGTGCTCTTTTTAGCACCGTGACTTATCCACACACACACACATGCGCGCGCGCGCATACACGTAAACACACACACACAACACACACACACACACACACACACACACACACACACACACACACACACACACACACACATCCTTAGCTAACAAGGCCATTAACCCTCCCACCACCACCACCACCACCCACCCTTTTTTTATTTCCTTTTTTATTTATTGTCAGCTGGCCGAGGGGCGCAGGAAGACATTGAGCTGATCCTGCAGCAAATTGTTTCCAGCCGGGCCCGAGTCGTGCTGTGGCCTGCGCCATAAAACCTAATCACTGTCGGGCCGGGGGCCGCTTCGGGGACTTCTCCAGACCGTCCGGGTCTGCAGTAGGTGGCGCCCCCCTCCCTCCCGCCCTCCGGAACTGACGCAATTGTTCTTCTTCCTGTTAGAAAAATGGCCTGGTTCCCCCCCCCCCCCCCCCACCCGTCTTGCTCCACCCCTCCCCCCCACACCACCTCTCTTACCACCCACCCTACCTTTCTTACCTCCTACCTCTCGTACGCCCCTCTCTCTCTGTCTGCCTGTCTCTGTCTGTCTGTCTGTCTGTCAGTCAATCTCTGCCTGTCTGTCTGTCAGTCAGTCTCTGCCTGTTTGTCTGTCTGTCAGTCAGTCTCTGCCTGTTTGTTTGTCTGTCAGTCAGTCTCTGTCTGTCTGTCTGTCTGTCTGTCAGTCTCTGCCTATTTGTCTGTCTGTCAGTCAGTCTCTGCATATCTGTCTGTCTGTCAGTCAGTCTCTGCCTGTCTGTCTGTCTGTCAGTCAGTCTCTGCCTGTCTGTCTGTCTGTCAGTCAGTCTCTGCCTGTTTGTCTGTCTGTCAGTCAGTCTCTGCCTGTCTGTCTGTGTGTCTCCCCCCACCACTATTTTCCCCATCAGCAGAAGTATTTTCGGCCCTAGCTTATTGTCCCTTGTTGTTTGCCGCGCATTGATCACGGGACGAGGAGGGTGTGCAGGCTTTTCTTTCTTCCTCACATTCTGTTAACACTTGCCTGTGTTTTCCGGTCCCGGAGGACTAGCTGTTGGCTCCAGTCAAACGCGTCTGTCGCTTTCCTTCGGACCGGGGAGCACGTCGTCGTGCGGCCGCGCCTGCGTCCTGTGCGTCCTGCACACTCGCACCTACTCCGGCTGCGTTTTTGTTTGCTTTGGGTTTAGGTTTGGGCTGGTCCGTGAGACACGTGGGATACGCATACACACTCCCCCGCCTCCAACCCCACTCCAGAACACGCGCATGCCCATCAGCGTACACACACGCGCACACACACGCACGCACGCACACACACACACACACGCACGCACGCACACAAACACACGTGCCCACGCGCAAGCGCATACATACATGGACACACACACACACACACACACACACACACACACACACACACATCCTGCGTGCTTGATTAAATTGTACTTTGTTTTTGTGTGTATATTTCACTGACAACATGCTTCACCGTAAACCAGTTTGGGTTAGTCTTCCGTCGAGTAAACGATCTGTGTGATGCAGAAATTTAGCCCTGATACCAGCCTTGTATTCACTAGCCCCGATAGCACCCTATGTGGCTGACTGGGCTCATAGCACCAACTGACTAACTAACTAACCGGCGTGGTGTTCACTAACCCTGATAGCACCCTATGTAGCTCACTGGGCTCATAGCACCAACTGACTAACTAACTAACCAGCCTTGTGTTCACTAGCCCTGATAGCAGCCTATGTGGTTGACTGGGCTCACAGCACCAACTGACTAACTAACCAAAGTATGCAGAAATCTCAGTCAGCACCAGGTTTTGGGGGGTTAAAGTGCGGCAAGCTAGAGAACCAAACGAACGCTTGCAGTGGAAAACCGGATTACAATGCCGTCAGACCAAAGATTGCAATGGCTTGCCCATTGCCCACACAGCAATGGCTTGCCCATTGCCCACACAATAATGGCTTGCCCGTGGCCCACACAGCAATGGCTTGCCCGTGGCCCACACAGTAATGGCGTGTAGAACAATGCGGTACGTACCATGGCTAGAAAAAAGGAAAAAAAGAAATCAGGATCACCTCTTTTAACCCACCAGTTTTGGCGTGTACCACTGTGTGGTACGTACGTACAATGGCTAAAAAATCAAAATCAAATCAAATGAAAATCAGGATCACCTCTTTTAACCCACCAGTTCTGGCCTGTACCACTGTGTACGTACCATGGCTAAAAAAAATCAAAATCAAATGAAAATCATGATCACCTCTTTTAACCCATCAGTTCTGGCCTGTACCACCGTGTGGTAAGTACCATGGCTACAAAAAGTCAGGTCACCACTTTTAACTCATCGCCTGCCTTTGCCACTTCAGTGCGGTGTCTTTGGCGGAATGATTCGCACTTTCCTGTAAGGCGATAATTTATGATCTGATTGGAGTCCGAACTCTTGCCTTCTCGTCTGGAACTGAGGCCTCAAAATCAACACTTGTTGTTCGCTTGTCTTGGAGACTGATCTCGGAAGGTCAGTATTCAGTGGCACCAACGTCTCAGATTCGTCGGTAGGGACAGGGTTTGCAACACAGTTCTGTCAAACGTTCCGCGTTTTGGGTTCTTTCATGTTTTGTGTTACTCACACTTGTAAGTAAAACAGACGTAAGGCCAGTTTAAGAATAATAATGTTCAAACAAACGCACTCCAGGCATTGAACGCACCACAACTGAAACTGGATAAGTGCATTTTTATTTTCACTGTTCAACTGTTGACTAAGTGTTCTTTTGTCACTTGAAAAAGGGACACAATTTGGCATTTGTTTTGTATTGTCAGATTAGCAGTCTTTTTGACCTTTGATGTGTTTGGATCTTAAGAAGAAGACGAAGTTCTCTCTGATTAGTATATAGTTCACAACGTGGCTTTGCACTGCATGAACGTGGCTTTGCTCTGCATGAACGTGGCTTTGCTCTGCATGATTCGCCTGCTGACAGTAATCTAGACATGAATACCAGCCGTCGCGGTTCCTTCGACCGTTAGTTTTTCGCCCTACCCTGACGACTGCTGCGCGGGCTTAGTTAGCAGTGCACGGTCTGAGAAAGGCAGCGGGTGCCTTCGCAACGCACACACTTCGACTTCCACTCTCCGAGGCCGTAACTCCGCAATTGCCTGCCGTCACGGGACCGGCGTTCCGCCATCACTCGCGGCTGTCAGTGGCGGTCTGGGTCCCGCGGTCCTCCCTAGGTTGTCACCGGGAGCCGAGGCGCGAACGATTCCACTGCCCTCGGACCCGGGAGGGCAGCGTCTGGGCGGTTATCGTCACTATCGCCTAACCTCCGCAGACTCATCTTGCTGAATGTTCGAATCTCGGCAGACCCATCTCGGGGGCTGAGCCGCCGTAGCCTGGCGCAGAGCTGGTCCCAAACGACCGGTTTGGGGCGAGAGATCAATGCCGTTGGAGGTACCGGTGGGCAAGAGGCTAGAGCGATGGACCGGGGGATGTTGGTCTTTTCGTGGGTCCAGACCCCCCTTCCTCCCCTGCGCTGAAGTGATTCGGGTCGGGAAGTGGTTGATGTGCCGGTCTTGAAGTGTTTTCTGGCCAAACAGTTACAGGGGCGGTACCCGGGGCTTGGAGTTTGCTGCCCGCTCTGCCCTGTTCATGGCCTGCAGCACGGCCGTCTGTGTTGGGGCACGGTGTGGGAAAAAATGGATTGACTCCGTGTCCGTCTCTCTTTCCGACCCCCCCCCCACCCCCCCCTTCCTTTTCCCCAAATGTGAGTTATACGGCCAGAGGTGAACCTGTGCGGTTGGCTAGATTACTGAACAGCCAATAACTACCCCCCCCCCCCCCCCTCCGCTCTTGCTCGCTCTTCAGTAGCTTAGCAAGGACCAGTTGGTAGGTTCTGACTGAATCTAAACTACAATTCTTATAAAAGGTTTTCGAGTTGGAGCTCTCTCTCTCTCTCTCTCTCTCTCTCTCTCTCTCTCTCTCTCTCTCTCTCTCTCTCTCTCTCTCTCTCTCTCACACACACACACACACACACACACACACACACACACACACACACACACACACACACACACACACTGCAAGACTGACTGTCTGTGAATAAGAACTCCTGGGTCGTCTATTGCTTTGTGAATTACCCTGTGCGTAGATCCAAACACACAAACGGCAGTCAGTCTGGTTTCATTTTTTTCTTCTTCTTCTCCATCCCCAGTGATTAAAGGGAAAAAAAAGAAAGAACGAAAAGCCAAACGGCCTTCTTTTAGAACGCGGGCAGTCAGCCTTGTTTGGGATTTTACTTCTTCTCGCTCCCCCCCCCCCCCCTTTTTTTTTGTTTTTTTTTTTTGTTCACCTGCTTTTTTCATCCTCAGCGTAGGAAAAAAACAAAAAACAAAAAAAGGCGCGGAAAGCCTTGCAAAATCTGGCTGTTCTCCCCCCCCCCCCCCCCGTCCACATTCTTCAGCCTTTGTCCGTGTCTTTCTTTGCCCTGCTCTACGACTGGCCGTAACCAACCCACGTAACCAGGCAGTTTATTTTAACTTTAATCCTCCCACGGAAGCTTCACCGGCGCTCCGGGAGATGGACAGTGAAAGTAACGAGAGGCCACTGTGTGTGGAATACGTAATGTTGGCTTGACTCTGTGTGTGTGTGTGTGTGTGTGTGTGTGTGTGTGTGTGTGTGTGTGTGTGTGTGTGTGTGTGTGTGTGTGTGTGCGTGTGTGTGTGCGCGTGTGTGTGTGTGTGTGTTTGAGTGTTTGAGTGTGTGTGTGTGTGTGTGTTTGAGTGTTTGAGTGTGTGTGTGTGTGTGTGTGTGTGTGTGTGTGTTTGAGTGAATGTGTGTGTGTGTGTGTGTGCGTGCGTGTGTGTGTGCGTGTGTGTGAGTGTGCGTGTGTGTGTGTGTGTGTGCACTGGGTTGCTACCATCCAGAGCAGTGCTAATTCACAGTGCTGACGAGGACCGCTAGACTATGATTTTATCTTCACAACTGCTGATTCTTTTGCACCCGCACGGAGTTTGATGGTCAGTCCTTTCAAAGGGCAGTCAAACTTGTAATAACAATATTATTACAAGTTTGACTGCCCTTTGAAAGGACTGACCGTTCGTGAGTTTTTTCTTCTGTTTTCCTTTTTTTCTTTCTTCCTTTTCCCCCCAGCTTGTATGTGAATGTACGCACCGCGTTGAAGCCACAAGGTGACGTGCTCGTGAACTTTACACTGAATGTTAATTTTGAACTTGAATTTTGTTTTGTTTAAACCAAAAAATTGGTTTGCGGTGTTGAAGCTCAAGGCCACAGCGAAGGTTCAAACTTTCACTGGCTAATTGTCAGTCCTGTCATCCGCATCCGCACGTACTATTGACCTCTTTTTACAGCCGAACAGGACGTGTTGACCTACTACTGCTAATAAATAACGGGACCACGTTCAGACAAAGTGGGTGTATTTATACTGGCGATAACGCTATCTACACACACTGGGGGTGGATGGGGGGGGGGGGGGGGGGGGTATCTAACTACTCAAGACGACAAACCTTGCTTTCTTTCTCCCCGTGAGGATTAAAAACATCACACTTCACAGCGACAATGGCATGAAACGGAGATCAGTTTCAGGTCGTGCGAAAGACGGATTGGATCTCTAGTCCCTTTTGTTACTTCGCCGTCATCCTCTGTCTGCCTGTCTGTCTGTCGGAGCGGGTCCTTGGGGCAATGTTAGTTCTCTTGCTGAGCCGTCACACAGGCGTTTGACGTCGGGTTTTGTTGCTGCTGACGTTCGTGTTGTTGGACTGATCACCTGCGTTGTCATTAGTTTGACTGACAAAGGGCTGGCCCACGGACGTCTGTTGCTGGCCTGCTGAAAGGGGCACCTACCCCACATACTTGTTGCTGGCCTGATGAAAGGGGCATTACCCCACATACTTGTTGCTGGCCTGATGAAAGGGGCACCTACCCCACATAGTTGTTGCTGGCCTTGCTCAGCGGGGAATAGCGCTATAGAAAATGTATGTATTATTATTATGAAAGGGGCACCTACCCCACATACTTGTTTCTGGCCTGATGAAAGGGGCACCTACCCCACATACTTGTTTCTGGCCTGATGAAAGGGGCATCTACCCCACATACTTGTTTCTGGCCTGATGAAAGAGGCACCTATCCCACATACTTGTTTCTGGCCTGATGACAGGGGCACATACCCCACACATATGCTGTTGGCATTAATGGGGCAGATATGTTTGCATGCACATCTGTTTTGTAGCTGCGTGTCGGAGTGCCCTTTGTCATATGCATAGCACTTTAATAGGGCAGAAGTGTGCATGCAAGTCTGTTTTGTAGCTGTTTGTTGGAGTGTCGTCAGTGATAAAGCACCACGTATTCAGCCAGTCTGGCGACCGTGACATACTTACGGGAAGACGTAGCTCTATCAAGCTATTTATAAACAGGTATATATAATGTATCGTCTGACATGTGTCCGGGGTGTCAAGGACAAGCTCTGTTGGCTGCGGCTGAATTTAAACGACATGTCAACACGTTGCGGACGACAGGGGAGGAAAAAACAATAAACAAGCCAACACACACATCCACACACACACACGCACGCACACACGCACTCACACGCACGCACGCGCGCACGCACGTAGACAACGTGGAAGATTTTCTGGAGCCTTATCGAACGTACTTCCGTGTGTGTGTGTGCGTGTATGTATGTATGTGTGTGTGTGTGTGTGTGTGTGTGTGTGTGTGGTGTGTGTGTGTGTGTGTGTGTGTTTGTGTGTGATACAGATCACGTGGAAATAGCTATGTGCATGAGTGGGTATGCATATATACCGTGTACCGTATATTTGTTTATGCAAGTGCAAATAAGTATATATTCCAATGTGTAAGAAGATTTCTTTCCCTCAAGTTCATTGCTGTTTTGGTGTGTTTCATTGTCTTCTTTTTCTTGTCTGTTTTAAACCATAAGCTCAGTCTGATATCACTTCTGTACACAGACTTTAAACGAACAGAAGAAGACATGCCGGACCCTCAGCAAGCAAACCTGTCTCCCATTTGTTTGGCTTTGAACGGCGCGCCACACATCGTCTGTGGTCACTTTGTTCATGGGTCGTAGGGTACCATCATGGGCCATTTCAGGCCCAGTGACAAGGGGGGGGGGGGGGGGGGTAAAAATCGAAAGGTGATACTGATAGATGATAGTGTCGACGATTGCGACACTGCTGTGGTGACCGGAGAGTCGCCTCCAAGACCGGTTGCTTTCAGGCGGATGTGACTGCTCGTTTAAAGAGTTGAACTGAATCAACACACAAGGGAGTTAATTAGCGCTCGAAATACGTCACACAAGCACAACAACAAAGACCTGAGTCGCCTCCGGTAACTCTCACCTGGCATGCGTGCAAATACAAGGTACAGAAACTCCACCAGAGGTACATCCCTTTTCAGCTAAACGGAGTTATGATTGATCGTACTTGTGGTAGCCTAGCTTCTAGCTGCATGGCCACGCCAGCCTGGATGTGGCCCAGCTGTGGGTGTGTCTCAGTCACCGTCACTCTTTCTCCGTCCCTTTCTCGCTCACTCTCTGTTGGTATCGCTGTCGCTGTCTCTGTCGCCTTGATGTTTAACCGTCATGGTTGAATGGGCGTTTCCTTCCTTCCTTCCTCTCTCTCTCTCTCTCTCTCTCTCTCTCTCTCTCTCTCTCTCTCTCTCTCTCTCTCTCTCTCTCTCTCTCTCTCTCTCTGTCTGTCTGTCTGTCTGTCTGTCTGTCTGTCTGTGTGTCTGCCTGCCTGTCTCATCTCTCGATCTAATTTTGTCTGTCTGCTTCATCACGTTTGATGCCTTAGATTCACTGTAGTCCATGTGTGCAACGGTGTGGATCGTAGGGCTTAAAAGATGTGTACATATATGTCTAGATTATTCCTTCATGGGAAAAAGAAAAAGAAAAAAGGAAGGATGAAAGAAAGAAGAAAAAGCATGTTACATGTTACCCTCGTAAATCTCCTCCCCCCCCCCCCCCCCAGCGCCCACCCGCCCGCCCACCTCTTATAGTCTCTGAAATACTAATTTAACTGGTCGGTAATTGTTAGTAATGAGTATGGATCGAGTGTCTTGTGCCTATTTGCTCAGTTTCGAATGCCTCCTAGACGTTCATTAAATCTTGACGCGTAAGGCATACACACAAATCAGAGGGCTAGTGTCCTGACAAGCACCGACACGAATAAATCTACAACGAGCTTCAGGTGTGCCTTACTGTGCGTGCAGGCTTTCCCCAGCCTTAGCCCTTTGCCCTAGATTTCAACAGCCAAAAGTAGCAGTCTCTCAGGACACGCAGACAGCAACATTGTTTCACTGATTTCACTTTCGCAGCACTGTTTTACTAATTTTACTTTCGCGTAGATTCTCTCTCTCTCTCTCTCTCTCTCTCTCTCTCTCTCTCTCTCTCTCTCTCTCTCTCTCTCTCTCTCTCTCTCCATGATCAGCGTCAAACAGTGCGAGTCGAGTGGATGATAACGATATACTTTATTCATCCCAGCGGGAAATTGACGTTCCACCTCATACATGAAAGTACAACCAAAAAGTGAATTGTACACAGCATCTTAATAATCCAAAGTAAAACACTCCTGTAGCTGTGAGCCGGTTTGGCCTGGCGGTAAGGCGTTAAGCCCGTTCTTAACTGGGCGAAGTGTTTGTTCGTCGAACATATTTCGGACAGTTCGACGAACTATGATTCGTTTCTTAATTGAACTTTTAGCTCGCCGAACATGCTTCGGACATTTCGACGAACTATGCTTCGTTCTCAGCTGGCTTATAATGAGATGCAAGCTTCGGCCCGAACTTGCGGCAGACGCGCAGCAGACAACATGGTCCAAAATGTAGGTTAAAGTCAAGTCAGTATACTTTAATCACCCCTCACTGGGTAATTCAGCTAACTACTATGTCATTCTGGGTCCCAGAGACAAGGCTGCGCCTCCCGCAAGTCAGCAAATGAAAAAAACTCCCTCCGAAGCGAGTGAAGTATCTAGCGACACCGTCATCCATTTTTACTTTCTTTCTTCCTCATCCACAGGAGAGCTCTCCGCTCTCAGCCAATCAGAGGCAATGTTCGTCGAACTGGGCGAATGTTCCCGGAACATGTTGAGCGAAGCTTTTTGGA
Source organism: Alviniconcha strummeri (assembly GCA_963584105.1). Classification (NCBI taxonomy): domain Eukaryota; kingdom Metazoa; phylum Mollusca; class Gastropoda; family Provannidae; genus Alviniconcha; species Alviniconcha strummeri. The sequence continues at coordinate 26,638 of CAUZXP010000270.1, read as the reverse complement.
CCCCGAATATAGTCGCAGTTCAGCGAATACTCCCAACTATATTCGCGAAGCAAAAGTTCGCCCAATTAAGAACCAACTATATTCGCCGAATACTCCCAACTCTGTTCGCGAACAAATGTTCGCCCAATTAAGAACGGGCTTTGGGCTAGTAAGCGGAGGGACTTCGCCGTTCGAGGCCGCTTCGGCTCTCCTTTGTCTTCAAAAGTTGTGGTCTGTGGACACTGTCTTGTGACTTTGTCCCTCACAATTAATGAAACATTGAAATGGCTCTCATCGCTGCCCATCTCAATGCAGGAGTCGTTCTCTGGGCCCCAGAATAAGAGTAGCAGCTATTGTGAGGAGCTAGACGTAGTGGCGTGGAAGGGGATATATAATGACATCCCCCGGGCCCTGTGCCGGTCTAGCTGTAGCGTTTTCATTACACTCCACCACCTGGGCCTTGCAGCCTGGTGTTGTCTGACTGGCTGTTTGCGTGTTGATCAGCGTGAGACAAAGTAGGCTAATGGTGTTGACGTAGGCGTCGTGGTGGCGGGGGGTAGGGGTGGGGGGTAGGGGGGGGGGGGGACGGAGTCTTGCTACTGATTGAATAGTCATACAGTGTCTCGTGAAAAATGCTAGCACTATTTTCTACACTGACAGGGTGCAGTTGGCTAATGAATGATGACATTAATGATAGTAATGGGTACTTTGCGCGCCTAACCCCCAAAGGCCCTAAGCATTTACACTTTCTTTAAATGTACACGTTTTCAAGATTCAACGCACCATGCACGCACGCACACACGAACACGCACGCACGCACACACACACACACACACACACACACACACACACACACACACACACACACACACAAAAACAACAACAACAAAAACAAAACAAAACAAAACAAAAAACAAAAACAGCCGTGTGGCCAGGGTAATGGGATTAAGGGGGAAACAATTTTTGAAAAGAAAGGTTTCCTGCGAAGATTTAAAAGAACTGACAGAGGTAAAATGACGGACAGAAACAGGGAGTTGGTTCCAGATAACTGGAGCCTGGTAAGAGAAAGAGCGCTGACCACTGGACTGTGTTGGGAAGGATGCTATTCTGAACACCCAGATGGAAGAGCGGAGCTAATTCGATTGACGTTACGTGCCTCCAGCTGTTACACGGAAAACCTGAAGCCCGGTCAGTAAAACGTCTGCCCGTCAACAGGCAGCTGGTTTTGCACAGCGTGAGTCGTCAGCGATGGATGGTTATTTTCACTTCCACCTCGGCAGTGGCAGCCATATAACCTCCCTAAAGTCACTGTAGACGCCTTCCCCCCACCGCCTTCTCCCCATCCCGTAATAAGCTGTGTGGCTTCTGTGGACGTTTAAGCACCATGTTTACTAACTGTGCAAACACCTGTGAGCCGGTTTGGCCTAGCGGTAAGGTGTTTGTTTGGTAAGCAGGGGCATCTCGGTTCAAATCCGCTTCGGCTCTCCCTTCTCTTCAAAACTTTTGATTTGTGGACGGTGTCTTGTGAATATGTCCCTCACAATTAATGAAACACTAAAATGGCTCTCATCGCTGCCCATCTGAATGCAGACGTCATTCTGGTGGTGATAATGTAGCGATAGGTATATAATCTCTCTCCCCTCCCCCCCCATCCACCCGTCCCCAGTAAGCCTGATGGTTTCTGTGGACGTTAAACACCATGTTTACTTACTTCCAGACACGTCCATCCGGCCGTGAAACGAAATCCTCAAACCTCAAAATTAATGTTAGAGTCTTGAGAGTGCTGCAGTTAGACACTGCAGGTAAGAAGAATACTGTGAAGAAGCTGTCTAGCCTGGGTTATATTAATGTCTATGACCAAGCTCCTGGAAGATGCTCGGATCGGAACACGGCACAGTTGGGCATCGGAAGAGCCATGCACTCCGGATGAGAGCACATCAAAGCTGGGAACGTTTAGTTTCTCACTCTGTCTGTCCTGTCTGTCTGTCTGTCTGTCTGTCTGTCTGTCTCTGTCTCTGTCTCTCTCTCTCTCTCTCTCTCTCTCTCTCACACACACACACACACACGCACACACACACACACACACACACACACACACACACACACACACACACACACACACACACACACACACACACACACACACACACACAACAAAACAACAACAACAAAGCTGGGAGAGCGTGTTCCCATTATTTTGGCGTGTGCCTTCTAGATACTGTTAAACAGTAATATTTTTTCATGTCATCAGTGCGATGTTCAGCAATCAGCTGACCGTAACCGTAATTCACCCAGAGCTGCATTTGTGTTTTCTGTTTGCTTGTTTGTTTGTTTGTTTGTTTTGGTTTTAAAGAAAGTGAACTTTAGTCTGCAAGAGGTGGACATGAAGATGTTGTTGTGTTTAACGGATGTGACTGGACCGTGTTGCAGGTGGCGGCCCTGAACGACGTGTGCGAGGCTCGAATCACTGCATCTCTTCATCAGAAACCGCCACACACCCGATCTCAGCCTCCGCCACAGCTGTCTGCTCTCACTGTTGGAGTGTTGGTGGACTACGCACGTCACTGTTGGATTTTTGGTGGACTGGCGTAACGCACGTCACGGCTGCTCTCACTGTTGGACTTTTGGTGGACTGGCGTAACGCACGTCACGACGGATTCCCGGCTGCGACGGGGGACTAGCTACCTCGTCTTCGTCAGCCCTCGTCTTATCGGAGGTGTCGGGGCCACGTCACTTGTCGCCTGACTGCCGGTGTTGTGAGGGACTGTGAAACAAGAGAGAGGGTGGAGAAAGACAAAGAAGAAGAAGATTACAGCAACAAAAACAAGAAGGAAAATAAAAGAAGAAAAAGAAGAAGTTTTGTGTTGGTTGAGGGCTGTTGGAGCCGTGGACAAAGCGTGTTGTATACATAGAGCCCCTAATTACCTGGTGTTTCAATCGGCCCATGTTTGCTGGGCACTGCGCTTCACTGTGTACACGTGCGTGGTGTGTATGTGTGCGTGTTTAGTGAGCAGCACGCCTTGGGTTTAAGCGCCGGTCGTTGTGCGACAACCGAGCTGCCCGTGCTCACTCAAGCCCCTAGCTTCTCTGCTCCTGCTGCTGCTCCATCCCGTGGCCTACAGCTCCACCTGGCGGAGCGCGGACCAGTCAGTGGCCGACTGTGGCCGGGAGGATTTGCGCCGCCGTCGGGGGGACCGGCGGGTGGTTCAGCTGCGCCAGCGGGCGACACGAGTCCGGGACAGGTCGGGGAGGTGCTGCCCGACGTTACGACGTGGACGAGGGCTTGGAGCAGACCTGAGGTGGAGCGGTAAAGAAAAACGACGCGCGCGGACACACCACTCGACTCGCGACGTCTGACGACGTTAAGCCAACATCACTTAACGACCAACAGCTTTCACCAACAGCTTGTCCCGCCTCGCCGCTACTTCACTGCCTCCTTTTGAACCAGCCCCCCTACCCACCTACCCCCTCCACCGTACCCACCCACCTTACCGTACCCACCCACACATATCAGTGGCTGCTGGACACGGAGTTTCAGTGAACGTAAAGCAATACTTCAACGGAGGCAGCGGCAGTGTGTCACCGGTGCGACACGTAATCAGTCCGGCTTGCAAAAGTGAAGGTGCCTGTGCAGTGCGGTGTGTGGTGTGTGTCCGAGGGTCCGGTCTGCCGCCACTGCTTCTGCAATCGATGCCAAATGTGTTTGTCCAGTGGGGAGAAAGCGCATTGATCGAAAGCTGCACGGTCTACCTCCACCAATCTTCTCGGCTTTTTAGCTTTTTCCTCACTTCTTCTTTATTTAATATTTCTTTCTTTGGTGTGTTTTGAGAGCGTTCCTCCGTGTGTATCTTCTCTGGGAGTTGAGGCGTCTAGTAGTTAGTGTGCGCGTGTTTTTTCCCCCGCAAAGGATGTGAGGAGCAGTTGGCTGCAGCACGCAGTGTTTAATTAAGAAGAGAGAGAGAGAGAGAGAGAGAGAGAAAAAAAAAAAGGGGTAGAAAGAAAGAAAAAAGACACTGGGTGAAGCGTACACATATACATTATACGTGTGTCGCATCTGTCTGCTAGCTCTGAGGTAAATCAAGCCCACTAAAGTATCTTTCACAACAAGTGGGGATATACAGTACTATTTTAAGTCTATGTAAACAAGTGGGACAGCGAAGACCAGAGGAAAGCCTCAAAGCTTGAGAATAAACGCCAAAAAAGGAGAGAGAGAGAGAGAGAGAGAGAGAGAGAGAGAGAGAGAGAGAGAGAGAGGAAATAATTCCTCGTCAAGGAGGAATACTGAAAACGAGAGGGAAATCCTCAGTCTTCGAAACGTGGGCGCCCCAGACTTAAACCGGAAGCACCATGGCCAGCTTCTTCCGCCGAAGACGCAGCCTGATCGTGAAGGCGGTCATCGTCATCCCGGTCATCTGGTTCCTGGCCGTGCTGTTCGTGGGCCACGGGCCGCAGCTCAGCCAGTCCCAGAGGGACGAGGGAGGCGGATTCTTGCCGGACCTCTTCAAGAAGCCCCACAAGGAGGAACCCCTCCAGCCGCCCGGAAACCCCAAGCATCCGGACCGGAAGATTCACGAGGACGGCGAGGGGCCTGCGGACGTTCAGATCAAGCGAAACCCCGCCGAGGAGGAGGATAGTATACGACGGTTGGCGGAGGAGAGGAGGAGGAAGGAGGAGGAGGAGGAGGCGGAGCGAAAGAGGAAGGAGGAGGCGTTAAAGTTCGAATCGGAGAGAAAGGCGAGGGAGAATCAAGTGGACCCCAACGCTCCGGGTAAGTCTTGGTGTGTGTGTGTGTGTGTGTGTGTGTGTGTGTGTGTGTGTGTGTGTGTGTGTGTGTGTGTGTGTGTGTGTGTGTGGTGTGTGTTTACACAAGCTCGTTGTTCACTTTTACTGAGCAATGGCGGTTCATTGGACAAGTTTCTTCTTCTCTCCACAACGTTCCCAGTGAACCCCATTGTGTGCACAAGAGAAGAAGTTGGTTTTAAAGTCTAACTAACCTCTTCTGTCGTGTACAGAATCGGGTTCACTGGGAACGTTGTCGGTTCAACGGCGGAGTCTTTTCAACGGGTTGTTTGGGAAGCGGCTACTGTTGTGTCCGAACTTGTAAAACTGTCCACAGACATTTCTGTCGGGCTAGAGGTGTATGTGTGTGCTGGAGGGGGGGGGGGGGGGGGTCCAGGACGCTCGGCAGTTGCTCAGACGGAGCTCTTTTTTCCCCCCCTT
>CAUZXP010000270.1:0-17500 GCA_963584105.1 Alviniconcha strummeri | reverse complement strand
GAACAACAGTCAGCCATGCATGCACACTTTCAACTTGCAGTCTCCTTCCCACACCATTTTGATTTTTCCTGAATTTAGTTTGTAGTTTTCTGTGGTGTTTAGTCAGTCACCCTGTGAACTTCCGTGCACACTCCTTCAGTTGTTCTCTCTCTTGTTGACCCTTTACATTTGTCCCGTGGCTTGACAGTCTCTGTCAGACTTGTGTGACTGTCTTGTTCTCCGCTTGTTCTCTGTCCCAGCATGATAGATGGTACAACCCGAAATGTGTATATTTCTTTTGATGATGTCCAGCCTAATCCTCGTCATGGTTCTGACAAAAGCGGTTTTTCTGGAGCTGCTGACAGTTGAGTGTGTTTGCTGTCCGGATAATCAGCAACAGCAGGGGGGTGGGGGTCTGTATGGGGGACTTGAATGTCTCTACCAAAGGGGCAGTGACCACTTGTGATGGAAGTGTGGGGGTGGGAGGCTGGGGGGGGGGGGGGGGGGGGGGGCAGGGGTGGTTGTAAGGGGTGTCTCCACCAAAAGGGCAGTCACAACTTATGATGCAAGTGCGGAGGCGGCGGGCTGTATGGTGGGGGTGGGGGGGTGGGGGGGATTTGACTGTATCCACTAAAGGGGAGGTCACCACTTCAGATGATTTCAAGCTGGTTCCAATCAGCAATGGTCTTCCTGTCAGGTGTGTTTGACTTTGAGGCTGGTCTGTGTTTCAGGGTGATTATGGCGATGTGTCGGAACGCAAAAAGCTGAGGGAACGGTTGCATTGCCACGACTTTTCCTGGTTTATCAAGAATGTCTACCCCGATCTCTTCATTCCTGGGGAGGCTGTGGCTTCAGGGGAGGTAAGCAAGCACTGGACATATTGTGGCTGAATGACTTTGTGGTGGTGGTGGCTTCCCTTCCATTACTGTGGTTGAGATCCAGCTGTTGGGGTCGGTGAGGGGTAGGGGTGACTTCTTCGATTTTAATTTAAAGTCCATTAGCTGCACAGGGTCATCTCAGGACACGACCCTGAACAGCTAATGGACTTTAAAACGGGACAACAACAATGGGAAGACTTTTTCTTTGTTTGGGACAATCTTCTCTTTTTTCTTTCTCTCTCTTTTTATTTTTATTTTTTTATAGCGTTTTTTCCCTTTTTTTCAACAGGTTTTTATTAGTGACCCAGGTTCCCTTGTAGTGTCATTCAAACCTATAGCCATGACCTAATCCATGCTGGCAGAGCTTGTATGCCAGTGAGAATAGTAAGGAAGAGGAACAAACTGGCTTGTCCACACCTCACAGACTCCACATCAACACAACCAGAATGTTCAGTGTGCCTCTCCGACTACTAGCCCCAAACTGCTGAGAAACAGTTCTTGAATACAGCTGCGCTGACTCAGACACTTGTGTCTAATATACAGCCAGTTAGACTGGCGATACAGCTTGACTGACAGGCAGACTGACAGAGCGTGACGGCAGTGTCGCATCGTGTGGCCGTGAGATGAGGTCAAGCCAGTTTCTTCCGCTGTTCTCATCAGTCCCGGCGCTGTGCCCAGCATGGATTATTTCCCTTGCTGTAGGTTGAATGTTGGGGTCTTTGTGTTTCTAAAGGAAACTGAAAGTCAGTGCCTCTTTCTTTTCATTTTGTCTTCATTATCATTTTTTTGTATATTTCTTTGCGGTGTGTGTGTGTGTGTGTGTGTGTGTGTGTGTGTGTGTGTGTGTGTGTGTGTGTGTGTGTTCCTCCTTCTCCCCAATTTGTTACTGCCATTTATTTGCATTCAGCTGTTTATCATGGCTGGGGCTTTGACCTAGTCCCCATTGACATTGTTTTAACTTCTTTTCTTTTTTTCTAACACCACGTTTGGACACTTTTATGAGAAGAACTCGCATCTTAAAATGTATTTATGAAGAGGAAAGAATATCCATATGATAATTACGCATTTTTCTCTCTCCCTGCCGCCTGCCACCAGTGGGATACCACGAGCGCAGAAACAAAGGTCCCCTCTACCAACATCCCAGAGTTATCAAATTTTCTCTCATTTAAAGGAACTAGCTTTCTGAAAACACCTTTCATCCAAGAAAGCTGATAGAAGAGATCAGAATGAAACCTGAAATCGAGGATTTTGTCTAAAATGGCCTGTTAATTTTGTTTTCGACCAGCCTTTCATCAGTCACAGTAAACAGGACTGGATGCACAAAACACCACGTGTCTCAGACGTCCTGACAAGCTACCTGCAGCTTCTTGGGTCTTGTACATGGGGCGATGTAACTTAGTTGTGAGCTGTCATATTTGTCATGCCCAATATCATGGGTAGTTGAGCGCACAGCATGGCAAGGCTGCACAAAACAGTAGCAAGACATACAGGCATTGTTGTCATTGCAGCCAGTTCCTTTATCCACCATAACGAAACCAAATTCAACACAAAATCAAGCGAGCCTTTAAAACAAAATTCTTGATTTTAGTACAACATTTTTTTAATTTTATTTTGATCTCTTCTGCCTTCTTTTCTGTTAGTGTTAGAATCTTTCTTTTCTCCTTTTTTTTTTTTTTTTGGTGGGTGGGTTGGGGTGGTGGTGGTGGCTATTTTTGTTATTAAAGGTTAGTTCCTAGGTTAGTTCCTTTAATGCCCATGATGGCTCAGACTGTATATATAGCCAAGCATACTTTAATCAAGCATTGTGAAAGTGCTGATCATGTGAAACAAATTTCTGGTCTTCTTTTCTATAGATATGTGTGTCATTTATGGTACAGTACCACCACAGCTGTGAACAACTATGTCTGGTTGATGATGGCCCTTCGTCTTGGTAGAGCACAGCTCATGAACCAATACCAAGAAACATGCGCTGTGCTTTTACTGGGCCAAAATAACATTATTATGTGTTATGTCTTATGATTTCTCACTGGCTGTGCTTTTTTTCACTGTGTTTCTACTTGGCTGGAATAACAATCTTACATCTTATATGTGCTGCCTCACCGATTTCTACACTGGCTGTGCTTGTCCAGATTATATGCATGCTGCCTCACTGATTTCCAGGCTGGCTAGTTGTTTGAAGTGTTGCTTAGGGATGGGTTATTAGGGACGGGAACCCAGGACATCCACCTCGACTTTCACACAGCTCCTGAGCTCTGGTCACGCTGGCTGCGCTTGTCCAGATTATATACGTGCTGCCTCACTGATTTCCACAATGGCTGTGCTTGTCCAGATTATATACGTGCTGCCTCACTGATTTCCACAATGGCTGTGCTTGTCCAGATCCGCAGCAAGGCCAAGCCGATGTGCATTGACAGTCCGGCTGACCACCACAGCTACCACAAGGCGGTCAACATGTGGCCGTGTCACGGTCAGGGGGGCAACCAGTACTGGATGCTCAGCAAGGCAGGGGAGATTCGCCGTGACGATGGTTGCCTTGACTACAGCGGAGGCGCTGATGTCATCATCTACCCATGCCATGGACAGAAAGGCAACCAGGAGTGGGCCTATAGAGAGGTGTGTGTTGGGTTGTGGGTGTGGCCAAAGGGTAACCAGGAGTGGGCCTATAGAGAGGTGTGTGTTGGGTTGTGGGTGTGGCCAAAGGGTAACCAGGAGTGGGCCTATAGAGAGGTGTGTGTTGGGTTGTGGGTGTGGCCAAAGGGTAACCAGGAGTGGGCCTATAGAGAGGTGTGTGTTGGGTTGTGGGTGTGGCCAAAGGGTAACCAGGAGTGGGCCTATAGAGAGGTGTGTGTTGGGTTGTGGGTGTGGCCAAAGGGTAACCAGGAGTGGGCCTATAGAGAGGTGTGTGTTGGGTTGTGGGTGTGGCCAAAGGGTAACCAGGAGTGGGCCTATAGAGAGGTGTGTGTTGGGTTGTGGGTGTGGACAGAAAGGCAACCAGGAGTGGGCCTATAGAGAGGTGTGTGTTGGGTTGTGGGTGTGGCCAAAGGGTAACCAGGAGTGGGCGTATAGAGAGGTGTGTGTTGGGTTGTGGGTGTGGACAGAAGGGTAACCAGGAGTGGGTGTATAGAGAGATGTGTGTTGGGTTGTGGGTGTGGACAGAAAGGCAACCAGGAGTGGGCGTATAGAGAGGTGTGTGTTGGGTTGTGGGTGTGGACAGAAGGGTAACCAGGAGTGGGCATATAGAGAGGTGTGTGTTGGGTTGTGGGTGTGGCCAAAGGGTAACCAGTGGTGTGTGTTGGGTTGTGGGTGTGGACAGAAGGGTAACCAGGAGTGGGCGTATAGAGAGGTGTGTGTTGGGTTGTGGGTGTGGACAAAGGGTAACCAGAAGTTTGTGCTGGCTGTGGGTGTGGTCAGAAGGGTAACCAGGAGAGGGCCTATGGACTAGATAGGTGTGTGTTGGGTTGTAGGTGTGGACAGACGGGTAACCAGAAATGGGCCTATGGACTAGGTAGATGTGTGCTGGGTTGTGGGTGTGGACAGAAGGGTAATCAGAGGTGTGCGTTGGGTTGTGGAGGGAGTGCAGGTATATGTGTGACACTCTATATTGTCAGTGTGTATGCCAGATGTTGACTCTGTGTGTGTGTGTTAATAGTTTTTGTATGAATAGTATGTGTGTGTTTGTGACTATAGAGTAACTGTGTGTATGCTGTGTGTGTGTGTGTGTGTGTGTGTGTGTGTGTGTGTGTGTGTGTGTGTGTGTGTGTGTGTGTTTGTGTTTGTGTGTGACAGAAATGGGTAACCCCTTGTTGTTTTTACCACTGTGTGCAGGACAACACACTTTTCCACCTGAATACCCAGAAGTGTGCAGAGGTGTCTCTTGACGGCAAGAAGCTGACCATGAACTCGTGCACTGGCATCGACAGACAACTCTGGCAGTGGCAGCGAAAAGCACCCAGCTCCTGAACCACGGCCTGATGGGGTTGCCATGTGGAATCCTTTCCCATCTCTCTGTGGTGACGGAACAGGGATGCAGCCAGTTGGTCTTCCGCTCTTTGAGGTCTTGGGTGGGTTTGAGAGTTTGTATGTGCAGTGTCAGTGAGGAGTGAACTTTGAAGTGCTTTCACGGGTTTCATTAGATTTTGTTTCTGGAGGATTCAGAAAATGTGCTGGTGTTTGTGTAATCATGGCGTGTTTTTTTGTTGTTGCGGTATCTGTGATATGTTAAAAAATATAGGTGAGCACCATCCTATGGTTTAAAAAAACAACTGATTAAGTGCAGATTATTTTTTTTTAGAATGATTTTGGAAAAAAAACAAAACATTCCTCATCTGCTTGTTGAACAGAAGAAAATGACAAGGAGAATGGAGTCAGAGGTTTGCACATGTACTGATTGTTTTAGTTGTCAAACATCTTTCTTGGGAGTTTAGCAGCTGGCTTTAATTCATCATCTGCTTGTAGTCAGACTGCTTCTGTGGCAGACCCTAGTCTTCTTGAGCAATCTGGAACTGAAGTCTAGTCCAAAATCAATCAAATGTTTCAATACCCAAGTCTGATTATTTAACTTTCACGTGATTTTGTCTGTATTCCTGTCCTTGTGATCGAGTGTTTGCTGTGTGCAAGTGTAAACTTGGTGAGTGTATTCATCCTCCTCATCTATTTATCAGTGTATAATGCAGTACAAGTATGGCTGGGGAAGTTGTGGCACATTTGGCAAACGCCTTAAGACATTGCCAAGGCTTGTGCTGGTGTTACAGAAAGTGTGGAATTCTGAAAATAAACACAAATTTGGGGCTGACGGGAACCCCTGTGTGAAAACCACCCTTCATGAAAGACCACCCCACTTTTAAAGTCTTTTTGTTTTTCTGAAACTTTACTGTGAATATTTTCATATAAATGCACCTCCCTTTCCTCCTCCCCCCACCAAAAAGGTATTCACAAATTGCAGACTTTTTTATGATTTGCAGGGTGGACAGTTTCAGTTTCATATTAATTGTCAACAGACCTGTTTTGTTTTATTGTTTCATTTTCCCCTATGTTTCGTCATGACCAGTCTTTGAGCCTGGTTCATGCGGGGAGGTATTGCTGTAACCTATAAGTCTAAGCTGACACCACATTCAAACTCTCAGCAGACCCTGTGCCAACAATTAACTGTCAGAATGACCCAGGGTGGAATGAAGACACTGAAATGAACGTTTCTGTGTTGTTTGAAAAAAAATATTATATTTTATTGATGTGTTTTGAAGGCTGTTTGACAGATATATTTGACCCATTTGTCTGTGATAATCAAAGTTTCCATGTGAGTGCAAGAGAAAGACAGATATTGTTATCATTTTATTGGAAATGCTGTGTCTGGATGTGGAATATTTCTGTTTGTATGCGTGGGTCGATGTGGAGTGAACTTTAGATGTTTATGGAGTATTGTTGGATTGCTAAGGAACTTGGACCACAGGTCAGTGATGGCTGCACTTTCTCAGAGCATAGTACTTATAGTCACTCACAAGTCTGTGCTTGTAGCGGTGTTTGCTATGATTGGATTTGTCATGTTACATGCGTTTCAAAGGAAAGGGGCAATACATATATATGTTTTGCAATCAAATGGTATGATATGTATTGTCTTGGATACATATTTGCTGGAATAAGGTTATGGAAAGTTTGTAAGTTTTAAGAAGAATAATGAGCACAAATCTTGATGCTGCAAGTCAGTGACTGGACACTGAGTATATTCTGCAGTTTTCAACTTTGATTTCCAATTTGGGTCTCAAAACGACCAAACTACATGTTACAGTTTTGTTTCTCATGATAATGGCAGTTGTAAGCACCTCACTGTAGAGTCAGTTTCACTGTTGAGTCAGTTCGTCAATGATTGGGTTATCATGTACAGAAAAAGAAAAAATGACCTGGAGATTTCCACCGTTTCACAGTTTATTATTGGGATTTTTAAGCAGTGAATGCATAGTGCCAGGGGCAACTTGTCACACCTTTCACTTACACTGACGGTCATGAAAACGGCGTGTGTAATTTTGAGTATTTGAAGCTGTTCATGGTTCTAAGGTGGAAGAAATCACGAAAGAGTTGCAAGCCGAGTCACTGACACATGCATGACACTACTGTCACTGTAAAGCCAGCATACGTTGCTGATCATAGACTGTGTCGCCGTTAACTGGTCACACAATTTAGTACACTATCATAGTGTATGTGCGCACAATTTAGTACACTATCATTCTGTATGTGCATACAATTTAGTACACTATTCTGTACATGCACATAGTTTAGTACTCTAGCATTCTGTACGTGCACACAGTTTAGTACACTAACGTTCCATACATGCACACAGTTTAGTACACTAGCGTTCCTTACGTGAACACGGTTTAGTACACTAGCGTTCCGTACGTGCACACAGTTTAGTACACTAGCGTTCCTTACGTGCACACGGTTTAGTACACTAGCGTTCCTACGTGCTCACGGTTTAGTACACTAGCGTTCCGTACGTGCACACGGTTTAGTACACTAGCGTTCCGTACGTGCACACGGTTTAGTACATTAGCGTTCCTTACGTGCACACGGTTTAGTACACTAGCGTTCCGTACGTGCACACAGTTTAGTACACTAGCGTTCCGTACGTGCACACGGTTTAGTACACTAGCGTTCCGTACGTGCACACAGTTTAGTACACTAGCGTTCTGTACATGCACACAGTTTAGTACACTAGCGTTCTGTACGTGCACACAGTTTAGTACACTATAGCTTTCTGTACGTGCACACAGTTTAGTACACTATAGCTTTCTGTACGTGCACACAGTTTAGTACACTATAGCTTTCTGTACGTGCACACAGTTTAGTACACTATAGCTTTCTGTACGTGCACACAGTTTAGTACACTAGCGTTCTGTACATCCACACAGTTTAGTACATTAGTGTTCTGTACGTGCACACAGTTTAGCACACTAGCGTTCTGTACGTGCACTTGGTGTGTTGATGATTAATAACCATATGATGTAGCTATTACTGCCTGCTTGTCAGCATGTCTGAAAGAAACGAAAAGAAGTATGTGCAGTGTCTTGATACAGTGATGCAGTAATGGCCTTGCCTTGCCCACGTTTTTTTGCTCCTACACAGTCAGCTGCACATAAGACACACACTCCGGAGGGAGCTGTTTGCCCCTACAGTCACTACACAGTCAGCTGCACATAAGACACACACTCCAGAGGGAGCAAGGCCTTTGCCCCTACAGTCACTACACAGTCAGCTGCACTTAAGACACACACTCCAGAGGGAGCAAGGCCTACAAAGAGATAGAGAAACTGATACATGTACTGTAAACGCTAGCAGTTCCACCTTTGTTCTCCTCTGGCATTCACTTTTGTTCTCCTGGTATGTCGTAAGATCAGCTTCAGTGACACTCTCTGGCGTTCACCTTTGTTCTCCAATGTCGTCATACGATCAGCTTCAGTGACACTTTCTGACGTTCACCTTTGTTCTCCAATGACGTCATAAGACCTGCTTCATCAACACTCTGTGGGGAATATATATATCCCCAACTGCGACATTCCAGCATCAGTTTGTGTCCCAGATGTTGATTTCTGTACAATGTCTGATTTGTAACAGTAGATGTGTGGGAAGGGAGAACTGTGTGCACAAAACTAAAAAAAAAACTATAAAAAAAAAAAGAGAAAAAAAAAAAAAAAGAAAAAAAAAAGAGAAAAAAAAAGAGAGCCAAAACTAAATGAATGAATGATTGGTTGCAAAACTTGCATAGCTCATTGTAGATAAATTTATGATTGCAGATATGTATTATGACCGAAGAATGAGAGGACAGATATATTTAGCTAGAAAGAAACGTGCTGAATTTGATGGTGAGGGCGTGAATTAAATGACTGTTGATGGATTGATGATGGTGAATATTCATGGAGATGAATCATATGTCCATGTTCCACTCTGTGGTGCAAGCAGGACACACAATGTGCCTTGATTTCACTGGAACTTGACTCTCCAATGTACAGACTTCTTTTTCTTCTCTCTCTCTCTCTCTCTCTCTCTCTCTCTCTCTCTCTCTCTCTCTCTCTCTCTCTCTCTCTCTCTCTCTCTCTCTCTCGTTTTGGTCAGTGGTTGTGTCAGTATGTTTGATTAGGCTTGGTGGTATGATTGCTTGTCTGTAGTTTTTTGTGTGCCAGTTGTTGAATCTTGCAACAGTAACAGAATTAGACAGAGAAAAAGAAATCAAACATGCAGGATATGAAGATGGAATGCTTATAGACAGGAATTTATGGGACAAAGTGGTATGCACATTTTCAGCAGACCTGGGGTTAGCAACATGTTTCTGTATGTAGCTTTGACTGAAATGGCGGAAATTTGCATACTGTTTTGTCAGGAACTGTTAAATGTCATTCCATCTTAATCTCTTGTGCGCTTGATCTTGCCAGCTCTGACAGCCAGTAGTTCAGGGGAACATCTAGACAGTGTACATATTGCTGACTTGAATACATTCTGTGAACCTATGTTAAAGTGGCATCATTGTGCAGTGGCTTAAATTGAGTCCAACGGAAACTCAGCCGTTTCCTCAGTCAGTGCAGTAATGCTTGAACTTGGAGGTACATTTTGTGCGTGTATTCCAAGAGTCAGCACGCAGCCAGAATTGTGTACCTGTAACGGAAATGTGAAAAGGTGCACAGTAAAATCTGATGGAGTGGTTTGCACCATCAAAATGATCAAGTGAAAAGAAAAGAATATAGTAAAGATATTCTGACCCTGAGTTTTATTCTGATTGTAAGCATGCAGTACTCTGTGTTGACTTTTTCGTGCACCATTTATGATTTTTAATTCCGTTATCCATAAATGTTGTCTTCATGTCCGAGGACAGTTCTGTTGTGTCTTTGGCTGGCAGATTTAAACATTCTGTTACTGAAATGGATGGTACTCATTTTGTTGAAAGTTTAAGTCCCCATGTTTTAACAAGTTTGATAGAAGAAAGCGGTGGGTATTTTTGTTTTGTTTTTCTGCGAAAATCGTACCTTGATTTTTTTTATATTTCACCTTAATGTTACACATGTTTTTATTCAGGTTTTATATTTGCATTGATAAAATAAATTGTATCTTAGGAAGTAAGCTCCATCATTACATGCATGTCATTTAAACCTTAGTTGCACTAAACCACATTACATTGCAATGTAAAAACCCGGGAATACAAAGTATGATTATTACCTCATGTCAGGTTCTAGGTGTAGATCTGGTACCACAGTACTCTGTTACATTGCAATGAGAATGCAGTAGAGTAAATACATGCTGTTTAAATTGCTTATTGAACTACAACTTGATAAAGTAACCACTTTCTACCAAATGCATCATAGTGTGTCATTTCCAAGCGATGTAGATATACATCAATCTTATATACTTGCTTTAGGTCTCAAAAAACTAAAACATGTACCTGCCTTTCTGTGGCTGTGTCACACACACACACACACACACACACACACACACACACACACACACACACACACACACACACACACACACACACACACACACACACACACATATATATGAGTTGACTTTCATAGGAGACGGGGAAAAATGTGGACAACTAAAGATTAGAATCGAAGGGAAAGAAGAACAAGACTGGGGGAGAAAAAAATGGAAAAAAAGAAGAAAGAAGAAGAGAACTGTTCTAAACAAAATCCAAAGACATAAAAGGTTCCAAAGAACGCTGTTTATTGGAACAAAAACAGTCGTTTTAGAACGCTGTTTATTAGGACAAAAACACAGTCGTCTTGTTTTAGAACGCTGTTTATTAGGACAAAAACACAGTCGTCTTGTTTTAGAACGCTGTTTATTAGGACAAAAACACAGTCGTCTTGTTTTAGAACGCTAGAAGTCATTCTTGTTTCGGAAGGTTGTTCTAAACACAGTTCTAAACTCAGAAATGAAATTCGTAGTTTATTCAGGAGGCACAGGGGCCATTGGGGTTCTGTTCGCTTTTCATACCACGTACTTCACCGGTAAACGCGTGTGCACTGCAGGCTTTGGGTCGGTTCCTGTGTGGAATGCAAGCCATGCAGGTACCACAGGTCTTAGCAAAGTCGGTGTTCATGCATGTAGACTCTGCCTGTGTGTAGTTAAATCCGGCCTGTATGTATTTAGACTGGATGTGTATCTTAGAATTTCTGTCGTCTTGGGTACGGTTGAACACAGATTTTCATCAAACTGTTTATTTTTTAACTGTCAAATCCTTGACTAAGGCTAGTATTGCACACTGTCTAAAAAACAAACAAACAAACAAAAAGAAGGGGAACTGCACTGCGGCAAAACTAACATTCTTTAGCGCGGTATGTTGGAGAAAATCATGTGCTGGAGAAAACACGTCGGGTGCGATTAGTGTGAAGGTGCTATTGATCATTTGTGGTTTGAGCAGCAGTTTGAATGCCATGTAGGATACGTCTCCTTGTTGTATGTCCCGTAACCGACCCACGCACAAAAAGTCCAGCCGCCTGTTGTATGATGCCGACACCAAAGCATTCCATTTACGTGAACTGTCGCAGGGTGCGTGAACTGTCGCAGCTCTTCTCTCAGTTGTTTTCGTCTGTCAGTATACATCAACATTTTGTTTGCCTTGAATGTTTTGAATGTTTGGTTCCCACCAAAACAAAATACCGTATAACAGTAGTAGAAAGAATTCAGGGTACAGAGTCTCTCGCGTCTTTTTTGTTTGTTTGTCCCCCCCCCCCCCCCCCCCCGCCCCCACCCCTCAACTGACACCCATTTTGTTTCTGTCGTTCAGTTTATTGGCACAGGTCCACGACGGCTTTTGGTTCAAGACATTTTTGGTGGCATTTTGCGTTTCCTGTTAAGTGTTGGACTCGATGTGTTTTTTCAGAAAACCACATTTTTGGGGGTATCAGTTCTGTACTGACACAGCAGCAGGGAGAAAAAAACCATGTTTACTTCAAATTCCTGTATTATTTTGCTATCCCCTTCCCCGCCTTGTTGTTTCCAAACTTTCAAGGTTCTGTCGTTTTTGCTTGCTTTGTTGTGTGTGTGTGTGTGTGTGTGTGTGTGTGTGTGTGTGTGTGTGTGTGTGTGTGTGTGTGTGTGTGTGTGTGTGTGTGTGAACAGTTTGAACTGGAATCATCCCTGTGAGTGCAGTGATACTGTGCGTATCAAAACCTGAATACATGGAACTGCATTACCATATGACATACATACACACACATCCATTAGTTGTACGTTGAATGTACACAGTATGCTTGTCTGCACAGACAATTCGTTTGACACTGCAGTCCAAACGACCCATAATTATTTATGGTGATTTCTGATGTGAGGGGGAATGATTCGATTAATGTGACTGGTTGAAACTTCGTACTGGACATGTTTAACATGATGATTCTTGAATGGATTTAATGTGATTGTTTGAAATCTTCTACTGGACATATGTTTAACCTGATGCTTCTTTGGTGGAGTTAACTGTTACATTCCGCGTTTGTTGGTTGATTGATGATCGTGGTCTCTCCGTATTCATTGATGTGTTTGTATTTTTGTGAAATTTATAACAACGTCCACCTCGTCCCATCTCCCAGTATCTCATTACTTTTCCACTTCCCGTTTGACCGGGCGTAAAACACCAACTTACTTACTTACCTTTCCACTTGCCGTTTGAAAGGGAGAATGAAGCACACAATTTAATGTGGAGGCCAAAAAGACTCAGAAGGAGAAAAAAATGTTTTGCCTTCTTTTCTTCTTCTTTGTTTCTATACGCAAGGAGTGAATGGAGTTTGCATTTTCTTTAAGTTGGCAAGCGACCACATAATTATCATAAATGTGAGTGTTGAGTATAAATATGTGGTGAGCCGTTTTGTTGTAACTGTATCCCCTCGCCTTTTCTTTAAGCCATAGCTGTAGTGTGGATTTATATCTTTCTGCTATGTTCTGTGCTCTTCCGAAATCCAGTTGTGTTGTTTTATTATTAATATGGTGGTTGATTCATGTGAATTTTGGATGTTCTCGTTTTTTTTGCAGGGATTCAAATCTTAAACAGGGAACGAAAATGGAGAGTCTCTGTCTATCTCTCTGACTGTCTGTCTGTCTCTCATGAACCAAGGTTTGTGCATGTCTGTGAAATCCACGTCAGTTTAAATCCCTGGTGTGATTTCAGTCAGATTCGATTGTCCGTGTTCTTAACGTTGATTGACTGGCACCTATCTTCATTCAGTATTAATACCTGTAAACTTACCGTATATGACAGAGCGGTAGCCAGTGACGCCGTATTAATGCAAACCCTTAAGGTTTGACGCTGTTCGTTATGTAGAGCAATGGACCGAGAAACGGACAGCTGTAAACAGCAGCGCCACAGGGACCGGAACCTTGGAATCTTTCCTTGGTACTCAGTATAATACGTACCTCAGTAATTGTACCCAATGCTAAGATGAGAACTCTAGTTCCCCCACAATTTTGCACCCCCAAAATATCAACAGAAATTCGGTTAAGTGTATCTTTAAGTTTACATTTGTGTTTCGCGTTACGTGAAAAGGTAGGCGGGTATTGCTTTTGATAACTGTTTGCTGCTGCTGTACTGGAATTACTCACAACCACCAGGAGCCTCTCACCCTCCTTAGAATTGTTACATTTCCGAATGACTTTACGAAAATAAGTCCAGTAAACGCGAGTGACGAAAGAAGTTCTGACCACATTACTTTTTGTGTGGTGGTTAACCGTGAAAGGCCGGTATGTCTCCAACCACATCTTGCCAAAGAATGACGTTTCTTGCACTGACAGCAATGCCGTTATCATAGAAATACGTGCAACTGCAGACTGCGTCAGCAGATGACGCTGAAAGCGACACACCGTTGCAACAGTTTCGCAAAAGACTGTAACTAACACACGCGTTAGGTATCGCCTGGTACCCTCACCTCCTCCACCCACTGTTTTCGTCAAAGCTGCACCTTTGGTGATCCCAAACCATCCTCAGACTTGAACTTGTCTGCTCTAGTCGTGTTTGTCCATACGTCTGCAAAGAGGATTTTTTCGTGTTGTACCTGTATGCCAAAATGCACCGAGGGGACTCGATTCCCTCTTTTGTTTCAGGTTTCTTCATCTTCAGCCTTATTTCCGGGCTACATTGGCACAAACAAACTGTCTCTGACTATTTTCCTTTCGTTCTTTTGGAGGAAGGTGGGGCTTCGCTCGTTTGAGATAGTGAGTGACGCGCATGGACCTAGTTTTCATTCATAGCGTAGTGCGTCCAGGACTGTCTGTCAACACTGCGTCGTGATGGGCACGAGCAGCAACAAGTGCTTGCTCCTGTGGCAGGGATATATGTTGTATCAGCATTGTCCAGTCCAGCCTACTCCTTCGTTGAATTGTCGCTGTCTCGTCGGTTAGTTTCGCCCTCATAATTACTTTCATAGTCGCCCCCTAATCCACGTTGTCCTATTTTCCCCCCACGTCATTCCCGTTTCTGTGTCGTCCCTGTTTCCACGTCATTCCCATTTTCACGTCATTCCCTTTTCCATATTGTCCCAGTTTCCATGTCATTCCCGTGTCCACGTCGTCCCCATTTCCATGTCATCCCCGTTCCCATGGTATTCCCGTTTCCATGCCCCTGTTTCCACGTCATCTCTATTTCCGTGTTTTTCCCGTTTCTGTGTCACGTGTCATCCCTGTATCCACATCTTCCTTGTTTCCATGTTATCCCCTTTTCCACGTGTCCACGTTATTTTTATTCCCACGTCATCTCCATGTCCACGTCATTCTTATTTCCACGTCATCTCCATGTCCACGTCATTCTTATTTCCACGTCATCCCCATGTCCACGTCATTCTTATTCCACGTCATCCCCATGTCTACGTCATTCTTACTTCCACGTCATCCCCATGTCTACGTCATTCTTATTCCCACGTCATCCCCATGTCCACGTCATTCTTATTTCCACGTTATCTCCATGTCCACGTCATTCTTACATCCTGTCGTGATGAAGAAAGACGATTAACAGACGGCAAGTGCCTGCTTCTGTTATTGGTGTCTGTGCTTTTCTTGTTTTGTGTTTTGCCTTGGGAGGTGAGGTGCGTTTCAGTTAGTTTGCGATGATGGTGTAAGAGTAAAAGATTCACAACTGCAGGTCACCACAGACGTAACTGTTATGAACTGGCAGTCAGCTGTGTTGAGTTGGATGTTTTGCTTTTTCTGTCCCCTGTCGTGCTTTACTGTGCTTCATCGGTAGGTATGAACTGGTCAAGTGCCTTTAATAATAATGATATAAAAGAAAACAACAACTGTTTGCGTTTGTTGTGTCTTCTGAGTGGGTCGATGTGCGTGCGTGTGCATGTGTGTTATTCACCAGAAGAAGCGTGCGTGACACGCACGGCTGTGTATGGCTTTCAGTTCTGTCTCTAAGCGACCCGATTTGTAGGAACCTTCCAGTTCAAAGACAACAGGAACACTGTCGGGAGGCTGCCAGCAGCGGACCACTGTGGGGAAGACTAAACAGTTACATGGCTGTACGCTGAGGTCAATGCACCACACCATCGATCGTTCCAGCAAATCCTAGCTCTTTGCTCCCTTTTCTTGTAGAAAGGTTCCAGATCTTCAGTGGAAAAACATGCAAGGACCCCTAACATAACAAACAGCTCAACCAAAAGTATATAAGTATCCTAATCTCATTTTTCACCGTTTAACTGTTGTTTAAGTGTTGTTTTGTAGCTTGAAAGGGCGTCTTACTCTGAAAACCTGCATGTTGCTCAGTTCAGTTCAAGATGATATATGTGCGCTCGGACAAGCTCATATGCACTCCACCCCGTCTCTGTTGTGTTTTGTCATAATAAATAGCATTCTTTTTAACCTTTTATGGGTCTGGATCTATAATTAGTAACACCGCGGAAGAGGCGACAACAGTGATAGGCGCGTAGGTTCGTCGTCACAAATCAAATTAAATGATGCGTGTTTGCCTGCATACGCCATGTGACGTCAGGCCAGTATTTACGCAGTTAAAGATTATTCTCTTCAAATATACGTGTTAAAGATAATACTTTCTGTTCCATGGGTCAGGTTACTTGTTAACGATAATATGTTTCAGGTTTCTGGCCATGCTGTAACGAACACAGATGATGCAAAATTGGATCCGTTTAGTGTAAGAGAGAGAGAGAGAGAGAGAGAGAGAGAGAGAGAACTCGAATACTTAATTTTACAAGGATTGTAGTTTAGGTTCAGTCAAAAACCTGTCTAACAACTAGTCCTTGCTAAGCTACTGATGAATAGATATCAAATTACAGGCATTATTTATATACATATAGGCATGATAGAGTGAGTGAAATGTTATACATGAGAATTTCCACACAAAACATAGCGTGCTCACAGCGCCAGATGAACACGTGCCATACATCATTCAGTTACATATTATGAGCA
The DNA here is from genome assembly GCA_963584105.1 of Alviniconcha strummeri. Classification (NCBI taxonomy): domain Eukaryota; kingdom Metazoa; phylum Mollusca; class Gastropoda; family Provannidae; genus Alviniconcha; species Alviniconcha strummeri. The sequence goes on along the minus strand of CAUZXP010000270.1, from coordinate 1,259 downwards.
TACGGTGAGCATATTATGAGCAAATGAAGCAGCAGAACATCTGATCAGTTTATATGACTGGTATCGGAAAAGAAAACAGAAGCAGCTAGTTAATGCTTATCCTGTGAAGAACAGTAAGGGAGAAGGAGAGGGGGAAAGACAACAAAACAAAAACAAAAAACAAGAAGAAAAAACGGAGGGGGGGGGGGGGGGGGGAGGGGGGGCATTCTCACAAGCAGTCGGAAGGACTGGGATGAGTTGTATGGATGTATAAAATAGGTCTCAAATGACCAGTCATTGCAGAGAGAGAGAGAGAGAGAGAGAGTTTCTATTCAAGGTTTAAAAAAGAGTTACTGCCGACGTTCCGAACTATGAGCAAAACGCACCAAAGATTCAACTGCGTTGCATCTACACGTTTATGCAATTCTGGACAAACGATCGTTGTTTTGATGATGTGGGAACACGAATTAGCATAATGTTAATGTCACGTGTCATGTTAGAACTGACTTCCCGAAAACACGCTGTGAATAATATCTTTAAACTCGTAACACCAGCTACCTCCGCTTTAAATGAAACGCGAATGACAGAAGGGAACTTGTAATTCTTCACTCCTTTTGTTAAATGATGTTGTTGTTGACAGTGTTGCGCAGTAAAACTAAGGAATGAAGGATGTTAGTGACTAATATGTCGAGAATCAGTGACCGCGAAACCAAGGGGTAGGGTGGGGCGGGGGGGGGGGGGGGGTAGTTTGCTTTCAACGCTGACATGACATGGAGACATCCACGCTTGTGTCATCTGGCGAAGGGTATCAAGTCTTTATGAGCAAGCATACCATTTTTGCACGTTTCCTGTACCACACCATAGCACAGTGTCTGGGCGCCTTCATTTTCACAAAAAAACTAGGTCGCGCATGCCACATACGTCACATGTACGGGTCAAAACGTGCTGCTTCCGGTTACAAGCTAGCAACGGTTAAAAACAAGAACAAAGCTGCGGGAGGGGAGACAACAAATTCCAAAGCGTTAGCTGTCCACAAACAGGTCACTGTAGGTGCATTCTTGTGGATAAGTATAACCTGTTCCCGGCAAGGAACAGAATCTGCTTTTATTTCAGCTCTTTTTTTAGCTCGTGACACAGACTCTGCTAGGAGCTGCACTGTGTGCGTAGATGCACCACAGACGTTGAATATGAGCTGTGTAGCTCCACCACAGACACTGAATGTGAGCTGTGTAGCTGCACCACAGACATTGAATGTGATTTGCGTTGAGAAGGAAAACAGC
>CAUZXP010000269.1:7500-12320 GCA_963584105.1 Alviniconcha strummeri | reverse complement strand
GTGGAGCGCGAGGGGCGATTGCCGAGGGCGCAGCTCAGCCCTCCTGCCCCCATTAGCGCAGCAATCAACACCCGACGTTTAACAAACGATGGATGAGTCGAACTTAATGAGCCAGCCGAGTCTTCATCCCTGCGAGCGGTTTGCGGGCGAGGAGTGGGCGAGGGGAGGTAACTGTGTCGGAACGGTTTGATTAGTACGCCGTTGTTGTGAAAGCTTATCGCCCTTGATCTTCTCCTTGTGGTAACCTGTACCCCGATGTGGTTGTGCACATGCGTGCGTGTGCGTTACGTTCGTGTGTGCATGCTCGTGCGTGTGCATGCGTGTGTGGACACTCAAAGACACTAGAATCAGTCAATATGGTTTACTTCAACACTCAGCTTGTATATGTCTTTGCGCAAGGAAATGACCAATTTAACTGTCAAAGTCAATAACAAAGGTAAATAGGTAAAACACTTTTTCGTCATACTCATAAAAGACAATAATCGTAACTATGAACCAAATTGAAACACACACACACACACACACATAATTATTTTCTCATTTTAGTATCATGTCTATCCTTTCAAAAGTTGCCAGTCTAACAAACGTATCCTGCAATGAATTAAAAAAAAACTATTTCATTAAAACCTTACTATAAAAATATTGGCTGAAAACAGTAGACACTGCTTCTGTAACAACATGACTGCTGAACACTCAATGGTAAATAACAATATATCGGGAACCAATTATAATAACAGCAAAAAATGGTAAATATGATTTAGAACACAACAAATACAAGGGAAATAGCAAAACCACAATTTGATTATTACAAGAAACAATACTGTTTCAAGAACACAGCAGAACAGCAACCAGCAATATAGCTTCGTCCAGTGACAGCAATGGTAATTATGCTTCCAACGGTAATTATGCTTCCAACAGCAACAGATGAAAGGGAAATAGCAACACCATGATCAATTATTGCTAGCAACAATGCCACAGGTGTTTCCATACATGCTGTTTTCAGAACACGACAGGAGATTATCTTGATCCGGAAAAAAGGTAAATAAGTGACAACCATAATCACCCTCTGAGATTGAGAATAAATTCAGCAACAGCAAATATATGCATATCATCATACAGAGTTAGTACTAACAACAAACACATTCATAAAGAATACATTCAGCATCCATAACTTAACAACTTTATGCAAAGACAATGACAACCATGCTTTTTGTTTGGTGAACACACCTGGTAACGACCGGTCATCTGCATCAAACACATGGAATACATCAATACAAAGTTCAATAACTTCCTTTAAAAGCCAACTAAGAACAATGCCTACACTTAACAGATTAAAAAGTGCATATATATGTCAACAGTAATCTCAACAAAGCAGTGCAAGGATTCGAAAAAGATAATCTAACAACAAAAAGGTTAACAACGATGAAATAACATTTGGCAAAATTATTTCTTAATTGGATACATGAGTGAAAAGTTATCAGCTTGGCAGTTTACACTGACATTGAAAACAATGAGTAGCAGCACCCTTTTCTTGAAAATCACAACAGTTGATACTTGATCATTTTCTTTGGCTATAATCATACAGTGTAACAAACAATTAACGTGCAAGAGGTTGAGCAAATGGTTGCAGCACAAAAGTTATTGTTATTTCATGATCAATAAACGCAGAATGTCCTTTCCAAACACATGTGGGTGAATTTCTGCAAATAATAATAATAAAGAGGATTTCTAGAGCGCCCATCTACTACACTAGGTGGCAGCACAGGGCGCTTTACAATAACACTAACCACACACACACACGCACGCACGCACGCACGCACGCACGCACGCACGCACGCACGCAAGCACGCACGCACGCACGCACGCACGCACTCACACACACACACACACACACACACACACACACACACACACACACACACACACACACACACACACACACACACACACACACACACACACACACACACACACACACACACACAGAGTGTCGGACGAGGGGATGGGCAGGGCTGTGAAAAACAGTTTAGAAATAGTTATTAAACAGGTGCGTCTTGAGGGCGGCTGTAAAAGAGGAGGTAGAATCAGAGTGGCGGAGTGTTTGAGGCAAATTGTTCCAGACAGATGGGCCAGCATAAGAAAAAGATCTTTCACCAAATGTTTTTGTGTTTACACGGGGGGTGACGAAGGTTCGTGTGTCAGATGCAGATCGTAATTGTCTTGCTGGAGTATAAGGTTGAAGGAGATCGGACAGATACTGAGGGGCTGTTCCAGAGATGGAGTTGAAGCAGTTAGTTGAAATTTTGTATTGAATGCGATGTGTTACTGGTAGCCAATGCAGAGTTTCAAGAATAGGATGGATGTGGTCAGATTTCTTAGCTTTACACACAAGCCTTGCTGCTGCATTCTGAACTTTTTGAAGTTTGTCTAGTAAGTACTGAGGGCAACCTGAAAGCCAAGAGTTACAGTAGTCTAAGCGAGAGAGGACAAGAGAGCATACAAGGGTTTGGGTTGCTTGAGTGGTGAGAAGGTGTCGTATGGAACTTATATGCCTGATTTGTATGTATGCGGCTTTACACGTGTTGCTTATGTGTCGAGACATGCTGAGATTCGAGTCCAGGGTTACACCGAGGTTTTTAACAGACGACACAAATGGGACATCGGCGTCTCCGATGTGAATGACAGACTGCAAAGGACAGTGGACAGACATTCTATTTGAAAGTATGATCATGGCTTCAGTTTTGATGTACATCTCACTTAACCGCTGGCACATGAAGCATCCGAAAACAATTTGTTAAACATTTTCATTCACAGAAATCTTTAAACGTGTTTTTGCCTTCTTTTGTTTTGTTTTTTGGTTTTTTTGCATACTGATAACTTCAATTTTACAATCAAACAATTAATGCCCAGTCAACCAGGATGGTTATATCAGGGCAAAAATGGTCTGCAAGCCTGAACAATTCCATTACAAACATGAAACATCTACTCCTAGCAATGATTTTATACCCTTACAAAAAAGGATGCTTTTGTTTGGGTATATTTAATCTACATTACTAATATGAATTTTTTAACTCTAATATGTTTTTTTAATCTGCAATTTTAATACTGTATCACGATTTATTTAATATTTTTTAATTGTGAAATTATTCAGAACCATGTCACTGTTTGCATATATTTGTTTGGAGAAGAAGAAAAAAGTGAAGACTATGATTCTGAAATTGGGCACCCAGAAAAAGAGATAAGGTCAGTCAGAAAAACAGTTCAAGGGAGAAAATCAAATGAGGCTTAATATTTGTTTCCACGCAAAGGTATTCTCCCTTTGAGTAAAGCACACAACCCGAAGCTCGAGTTTCACATCACTTCAAATTGCAGTCATAAAACAAAAATGCATTATATTCTTACTTGAAGCTTATGTAGTCCGGTACAATTGAGAATTTGTTTTGTCTTTGTTTCTGAAGAGACCCAAAATATCGAATATGTTTGCCTCTTAAGAAAATTTCATGCTTTCGTGTAGGACTTAAAGCTCAACTGTCGAATTGCAGTAAAACATAAATGTCTACAGTTCAGAATACAAGAGCCAGTCCAGTGCAGGCTTTTGTCATCCTATTGCATAGCATCGGTGCCTGCATCTAAACACGTCACTAAAATACATTCCGCCTCTACTCACAGTCCAAGCAGCAGATCTGAATAAGTCCGTTCATTCTCGGACCACGTCTTGTTTTCGTCGCGTTTTCGAACATACGCTAACTTGTCTTCCTGTAAAGAACAAAAGAAAACAAATACAATGATAAAGGCTATCCTTTGCTACTGTCCCTAGACTCGAATAGAGAATGACAGCGCGATGAACTAGCCTGTTCAAGTTGCTCGTTACATTTGAAAGGTTTTTGTCTCAGAGATGGGCTCGAGTAGTTTTGCCAACCGACATAAGCATAATGCACCATAGTGTCCCTTCACCCTCTCCATTCTTGACAATGGAGACGGGTCTTTCGTTTCAGAGTGATTTCATGAATGTGTTTGTGGAAAGCATCTGTTTCTGATTCATATAATCGCCACCTATGCATGTGTCACAGAATATTTTACACAACTCGTATCAGTGCGGTTTTTGAAGCTTTAGCTGACACTTCACTGACTGGAGACAATCCACAGTTTAACCAAGAAAATAATGATTACTTTTCACAAAATGCCTCAATTCTTTCAAGAGAAAGGTAACCCCACAAACACCCCACACCCCCAAGAGTGCATGTTGCCTCAAGCGGGTTTTAAAAAAAGGCCTTAATAAATGTTACAGAACACATTTGTCAGTTCCGATCGGGAAAGACAAGTCCCGAACCCGACAAGTCTCTCACGCCATTTGTATGGTAACATCGTCGTTCACATTTAGGCAAACCAGAGCGCGCGCGCACGCACGCACGCACGCACGCACGCACGCACGCACACACACACACACACACACACACAGAAACAGAGAGAGAGAGAGAGAGAAACAGAGAGAGAGAGAAACTGAGGGAGAGAAAGAGAAACAGAGGGAGACAGAGAGACAGAGGGAGACAGAGAGAGACAGAGACAGAGGGAGACAGAGACAGAGGGAGACAGAGACAGAGGGAGACAGAGACAGAGACAAATAGAGAGACACAGAGAGACAGAGACACAGAGACAGAGACACAGAGAGAGACACACACGCTGCTGCATTCTGAACTTTTTGAAGTTTGTCTAGTAAGTACTGAGGGCAACCTGAAAGCCAAGAGTTACAGTAGTCTAAGCGAGAGAGGACAAGAGAGCATACAAGGGTTTGGGTTGCTTGAGTGGTGAGAAGGTGTCGT
>CAUZXP010000269.1:0-2500 GCA_963584105.1 Alviniconcha strummeri | reverse complement strand
GTGTGCGTGCGTGTGTTTCTTCATTTTTTTACGTTTCCTGGACACAAAGGCTTTGCCCATCGTGCAAGGTTCAATCAGACGGACAAGATGCAGTCACAGCTTTATCTGTGAAGTGTCCTGTTATACGTCATCCATGTGTCCATCTTTGTCTGCAGTCTGCCTCTGCTGGATCGGATGGTCAAGCGACAGTCGCAGTTCGTATGTCAGTTATCCAACAGTACGTCATCCAGGTGACTGGTTTCCATCACAGTCTGCAGTCTGCCCCTATTGGGTCAGATGGTCAAGCTGTGCAGGTGACAGTGCAGCATGCTCACCTGCCTGGCGTCCCGTGGTCAAGCTACAGTCACAGGTGACAATGCAGCAAGTTCACCTGTCTGGTGTCCAGTGGTCAAGCTACAGTCACAGGTGACAATGCAGCAAGTTCACCTGTCTGGTGTCCAGTGGTCAAGCTACAGTCACAGGTGACAATGCAGCAAGTTCACCTGTCTGGTGTCCACTGGTCAAGCTACAGTCACAGGTGACAGTGCAGCACGTTCACCTGTCTGGTGTCCAGTGGTCAAGCTACAGTCACAGGTGACAGTGCAGCATGCTCACCTGCCTGGCGTCCCGTGGTCAAGCTGTGCTGGTGACAATGCAGCACGTTCACCTGTCTGGTGTCCCCCTGTCAAGCTACAGTCACAATTGACAATGCAGCATGCTCACCTGTCTGGTATCCAGTGGTCAAGCTAGTCACAGGTGGCAATGCAGCATGCTCACCTGTCTGGTGTCTAGCAGTGCATGGCTGCTGTCTGTTCCTCTGGTACAGGCAGTCAAGCTACAGTCGCAGGTCACAATAAAGCCCGCTCACCTGTCCAGTGGTCAAGCTACAGTCACAGGTGACATTGCAGCATGTTCACCTGTCTGATGTCTAGCGGTACATGCCTGCTGTCTGTACCTCTTGGCTTAGACAGTCAAGCGACAGTCGCATGTTACAATATACCATGCTCACCTGTCTGGTGTCCAGAGGAACGTCATCCAGGTACTGGCCATTATCCGCCTGCTGCCTCTGTTCGTCCTGGGAGCTCTCCTCGTCCACGCGGTCCAGTCGTCTCACACGTACCAAGCCCCTCTCACCCCGCACTGGACATCCGTTCCGGAAACAGTGAGAGTGATTAAACTACAAGCAAGGGGCTGGACAGTAAAGGTAGTACAGCGTTGGGACCGACACGAGAGGAGCAATACTGACGCAGGTGTATGTGCACTCTGGAGTTTTGATTACCAGATCACACGAGTGCTGTACGGATACCGTAAGAGAGTCTGCACTAGACGTTGACTGGAGAAAAAATCCCTTGCCGTACCGGGGACTCGTATCCGCGTCAGTATTGCGCATGACGTTTCAGTCGGACGCTCCACCAACTGAGCTATCCACGCCCCCAAACCAATTTATATGAATCAACAATTTCATGTGTATGTGTGTGTGTGTGTGTGTGTGTGTGTGTGTGTGTGTGTGTGTGTGTGTGTGTGTGTGTGTGTGTGTGTGTGTGTGTGTAGTGTGTAGTGTGTAGTGTGTGTGTGTGTGGGGGGGGGGGGGGGGTGCGGTGTGGTGTTGTGTGTAGTGTGTGTGTGTGTGTGTGTGTGTGTGTGTGTGTGTGGGTGTGTGTGTGTGTGTGTGTGTGTGTGTGTGTGTGTGTGTGTGTGTGTGTGTGTGTGTGTGTGTGTGTGTGTGTGTGTGTGTGTTTGTGTGTGTGTGTGTGTGTGTGTGTGTGTTGTGTGTGTGTGTGTGTGTGTGTGTGTGTGTGTGTGTGTGTGTGTGTGTGTGTGTGTGTGTGTGTGTGTGTGTGTGTTGTGTGTGTTGTGTGTTGTGTTTTGGTGTGGTGTGGTGTGGTGTGATGTGGTGTGGTGTGGTGTGGTGTGGTGTGGTGTGGTGTGGTGTGGTGTGGTGTGGTGTGGTGTGTGAGTGAAGAGATTTGTCTGTAGACCACAGCATTCTCATGCCACTCATTCCATACACGGTGGCAGCAGACCAACAGCAGACCACAATATTGCCACTCATAACACAATGTGGCAGTAGACCACAGCCATCTATTGCCACTCATAGCATACACAGTGGCAGTAAACCAGCAGTAGAACAAATAATAATCTTTGGCCACTCAAAGTACGCACGGCGGCAACGCACAATTCATAACGAAAGTTCACTTCAAGAGCAGCAACAAAAACACCAATGCTATGATTTTTGCCACACAGAAAGCAATGCGTACATTAAAAAGCAATGAGCATAAACATAAACAGGCGCAAGAGTACGTCCACACAAGCACTTACCCAGATCCGGCACGCTCCAGATGGGGGTGTCATCGTCCGACTCAGTCCTCAGCAGAGACTCTTTGCAGTTTCGATCCCATAGTTTCCGCAACACTCGGTTTTGCGACAGTTCTGTACACAAAGGTGAACAAAGACTGAGTCTCAAAGAAAGAATAAGAAATGGGCGGAAAGACGGACGGTCAAACAGATACCCAGGCAGGCA
>CAUZXP010000268.1:13780-23780 GCA_963584105.1 Alviniconcha strummeri | reverse complement strand
AAGAGAAAGTGCGAAAGCCATGAGTCTTGCATTTGTATTGCTGGATTTTCAGCATGCGGGTATCAGAAGAAGAGCATAGTGTACGAGACGGAGTGTAGACATGCAGCAGTTCAGAGAGGTAAGCAGGACCAGAACCATTTATAGCATTGAAACACATACAAACGACCTTATATTCAATACGTTCTGAAATGTGGAGCATGTGCAATTTTTCCAGGAGAGATGTTGAGTGGTGGTGGCGGGGTGCCAAGAGAAGGAGTCTTGCAGCAAAGTTTTGAATTTTCTGGAGAGGTTGGATGACAGAATTAGGTGTATCCATGAGGTAACAGTTGCGCAACAGTAGTCAAGCCGTGAGAGGATATAGGAAGTAGCAAGAGTCTTGGCTGAGTCTTCAGTGAGAAACCTTCGAACCTGCGTTTAAGCTCGAAATAAGCAGTTTGACAGACTTTTATGACATACGTGCTTCTTCATGGCCAGGTTTGAGTCAAGAATGACTCCAAGGTTCCTGGCAGAATCAGAGAAGGGGATGTTGTGAGAGCCAAGAGTAATCGAGTCAGGGAGGGAAACGGTGGAAGGTTTCAAGGAAGGTGAAAAGGGAAAGAGAAGAGCTTCTGGTTTGTCGTCGTTAAGTTTGAGCTGATTTTCGATCATCCATGTTTTTATGTCGTCTGTGCATGCATTGAGTTCTTTGGTGAGGCTGGTCACTTCACTGGGAGGAGCAAATTTTTAGAGCTGTGTATCATCCGCAAAAAGCTGATGGTTTACAGAGTGGTTAGCTATGATATCGGAGAGAGGTGTAATGTACAGGACGAAGAGAACGGGCCCCAGTACTGATCCCTGAGGCACACCGTACGTGAGCTGTGATGGTGACGAAGACGAGTTATTGACTGAAGTGGACTGTTACTGTCTGAAAGATATGACTGAAACCACTGGAGTGCAGTAGACTGAATGCCCAAAACAGAGTAATATAAAACTGTTACTCAAGAAAAGCAAAGGGTTTTTGGACAAGCAACACGACAGTTGGTGGTGAATCTGTTGTCACTGAAAAAGTATTGGTTGTGTTATGCATCAAGTAGTTGTTTTTCTCTTTTGTTCCGTTTACTATCACTGTGTCCAAACTTCATTTTGTTCAGTTAAACTGTATCTTTGCTTTTTATTGTTATTAATATTTTTGTTTCTGTCCAGTTCTGTTACATTCTGTTGTACTGTGAACAAGTCTACCGACACACGCGTTATCGGTATGGAAAATCTTTTTTTTCTTTTTTTCTTTTTCTTTTTTTTTTTTAAATTCTGTGCAGCGGTCTGTATCTGTACTGGTCTTTATTGTCATCACTTTGAAATTAATGTCTTCTGTGTTGGCCGAATTGACTCACAACGTTTTCTCCTCTGGACCCTGAATGCCTTGCCTGTGTGTATGCAGTTGTATGCCATTGTTTGTTTGTTTGTTTATTTGTGTGTGTGTGTGTGTGTGTGTGCGTGCGTGTGCGTGTGTGTGTGTGTGTGTGTGTGTGTGTGTGTGTGTGTGTGTGTGTGTGTGTGTGTGTGTGTGTGTGTGTGTGTGTGTGGTGGTGTGTGTGTGTGTGTGTGTGTGTGTGTGTGTGTGTGTGTGTGTGTGTGTGTGTGTGTGTGTGTGTGTGTGTGTGTGTGTGTGTGTGTGTGTGTGTGTGTGTGTATTGGAAGTGATGCGGAAGATGTTGAATGCAGTGTTGTAGTGTGTTTCTGTAATTAGTAGGATTCATTGAGCTCTAGGTTGTGTTTATATTTCGCTGGCCTCAATGTTTCTGTATTGTGCGCTTCTGGCTCACGTTAGGTGCAAGCGCCTTACAAATATTCTTTTGAATTACATTGCATTACAAAGTATATATACGGAACCGTTTGTTTCGTTTCTATTCCTTCTGCTCTGATAGGCCATACGGGGCCCGAAGATGTCTTCGATCTGTTTTGGCTGACTCTTCGGCATTAGGCCCATCCCTTGATTAGACCCGATCGCAATGGCAGCACAGCGCATGCCTCTACCGGAAGCGGAAGTGACTATCGACCTGGCTCCATGTCAGCGCCATTTCGGACAGGTCTGCGCACGATGAAGACGGCAAGAACGCGCTGCATTAATGTGAAGTTGTACCCTGACAGAGTGGGTCCTGCGGACGTGACACCAGAAAACGCCCTCTCGTCTCTCCCTCGCTCAGCCCATCCCTTCGCCTATTCCTGCATTTATCGACCAGGTTCTCTCCCCCCCCCCCCACCCTCCCACCCACACACACCCTCACCCTCGCCCTGATATAACCGTACGGTTGACTGGGCGTAAAACACCAGGCTATTTGCCCGCCCCACCACCCGTCCCGTTTCTTCAGCCTTCTGCCCGACACACGAAGCCTACTAATGAACTAACCCTTTATATCAATCCGTGTTTAATTCATTTGTTGATTCATTCTGTGATTTTTTTTTTATGGCACAATAGGTTGTCTATCAGTTCATTTCAAGGTTTTGACATAAGAAAATAAAAAGAGAATGGGCGGTGTGGGGGTGGGATGGGAGAAAAATGATCGAAATGATGAAATGGTGACGTTGGTAGGGATTTTATTCCACAACAAAATGGCCGTTCACAAAGAACAACCAGCAAAACAAATGGATCTATCGTAAGGCATTACTCATAAATCGTAATGATTTCAAGCCTGCTTTCACTGAAATGATTTAATGTCTTTTCACACCCCTCTTCTTTTTTCGTGACTTTCTGTTTTATTTTTTTAGCCGAATCAATTTAGGTTCATCATTCAGACTCTTTTCATCGACCTCTGTCCACTCAATTGCATCTCTCTCCCTAGAGAGCAGACAAGGGAGAACACTCACAGCATCACCAATTTCTCGTGCCAGGACGAGCAGATTTATTGGTTTTCTAGGCTCAGAGCCAAACTTGTATCTTTCCAGAAAACTCCTACACTCACGAAATAGAAATTGCACGAATCCTTTGAACGAACCTTTGGGAGTTTCTTTTTCTACCTGTTTGGCCTTATTGCAAGACTGGTCGGAAAGAGCCTAATAGCACTGTAGTTCCTAAGTAGGACTTTGGGAGATTCCGTTCCCACTGTGTTGTGACGGAGACTTTCTGCTAATCAGCCCCTGGGGAAATTATGATCCACGAAGCACTGTTACATCTCAGAGGAACAACCAAAAGCGATTTTGTCGGTCAGCACTGTGTTGTATACGTCGCAATAACATATTTTGCAAGGAACCGCTGCTGATTAAAAAAAGAAAAGAAAAAGTATACAACAACAACAACAACAACAAAAAACTTTCTCTTTTCAAGGACCCTGTACCTCGGACATGCTCAGTTCAAAACGTCTTTGCCATTCTGCTACCTTATTTACGTTTCAATTTCTTCTAAAACTCGTCTCCTAGAACAGTATCTCTGCCAGATACCGATATATACCTACGCCAGATTATCATGGATTGTTATTAATACTGCTACTGTTATTATTTTTGATGGCTTTAATACAGTGCTATTCTCTGGTCTCGAGCAGACTCACTGGTCATGGCGTGTGTGCGTGCGCACACACACACACACACACGCACGCACGCACGCACGCACGCACGCACGCACGCACGCACGCACGCACGCACGCACACACACACACATACACACACACGGCCTTGGTTGAGTGAGTTAAGTGGTTTCACGCTTTCTCGCTCGACTATTTTCACGGATATATCACTAAAAACAAACAACAACAAAAACCGGAAGACACGTTCAACCAATTGTTCAAGGCAATTCATTTCTCAACGGTATAGGTCAGGAAATTTGTCAATAAAGGCGTAGTTTAAACCAAACTGCTCTGTCAGCGAGCGCATTTTAACGTTTTTATCGCACGTGCAACTCGACGGGTAATGAGGCTTGAACCAAAGAAACTGCACAAAGTTTTAGTTTTTAGCTCATCAGAGCAATCCCTCTGGAACTCTGGTCACCAGAGGCCCTTTGCAGGAATCTCAGCAAGCCTCGATCCCCGCATAGTCTTGTAGAATAGAATCCTCTTGAGATTTCTCTATGGGCTAAAAATAAAACGACGTGTAATCCTTACTGAATGTCGTGTGTCATCTTCAACCAGAATGGTGATCAAACTTTCAGATAATACGCATGTGTAAAAGCTCGGTACACTTTTACAGAACATTTGCAAACTCGCTCAAGCAAGCAAGCAAGCAAGAAAGAAGAAGAAGAAGAAGAAGAAGAAGAAGAAGAAGAAGAAGAAGAAGAAGAAGAAGAAGAAGAAGAAGAAGAAGAAGAAGAAGAAGAAGAAGAAGAAGAGAGAAAAAGCAGGAACTGTTGTTCCGTAGTCTACTCGTACTTGATCAGGTTTGAAATGTAATCTGTTTTTGGGGTTTTGTTGTTTTTTACCTCATTACAAAGTCGGCATTCCAGTACCGATTGTTTCTATCTATGTGTTTTGTACACGTGTATGTTTATCAGTAACGAGACCTTTTGAGCTGCCTTCTTTGGGAAATATAGCAGCCACAAGAGCGGTTCTGCCTAGTCCCTATAGCTGCACAAGACACGCTTAGTTTCTTCGGCTCTCCCTGTACTTGATAAAGAGCACAGTCCGACACACTGTTTTTAGTTCTTTTTGAAACTTTGTATGCAAATGTTTTGTATTAAAGTTGGCTTCTGCTGAAACTCACCACAGAGAGAGAGAGAGAGGTATAATTGTGTGTGTGTGTGTGTGTGTGTGTGTGTGTGTGTGTGTGTGTGTGTGTGTGTGTGTGTGTGTATGTGTTTGTGCGTGCGTGCGCGCGCGCGCGCTTGTGTGTGAAACTCAAAATACGCCTACCAGTCAACAAGGCCAAAATGAACGCTTCTAGATCTCAAGTTCTAGTAGCCTTCAGTAGCCGCATGGCTTCTGGCAGCCGTCAGTAGCCGCCTCGGTTTTAATAGCCTTCAGTAGCCGCCTCGGTTTTAATAGCCTTCAGTAGCCGCCTCGGTTTTAATAGCCTTCAGTAGCCGCCTCTTTTTCAATAGCCTTCAATAGCCGCCTCGGTTGTAATAGCCTTGTAGCCGCTTCGGTTGTAGTAGCCTTCAGTAGCCGCCTCGGTTCTAGTAGCCTTCAGTAGCCGCCTCGGTTTTAGTAGCCTTCAGTAGCCGCCTCGGTTCTAACAGCAGAAGCGGTCACGGCCTCAGGGGTATGTGGTCTGCTCTTTGAGGTTTGTTTGCTTAAGATTTTGACGAGCGTTCAGTTAGTAACATGTTGCTAGTTGTTTTAATTTGTCATAGAATCATTCTTGTATGCCTGTTGCCGTCATGTTTCATACTTGTACTCCTGTTAAAGCCACATTTCACCCTTGTACCCCTTGTTGCAGTCATAAAATTTCATACTTAACCACTCTTGCGATCACACAATTCCGCTCTTGTATCCCTGTTGCGGTGATAAATTTCGCTCTTGCAGCCCTGTTGTAGCCATATAATGTTACACTTGTATCCCTGTTGCGGTCAATTAAATTTCGCTCTTGTATCCCTGTTGCAGTCATATTATTTCGCTCCATTATCCCTGTTGCAGCAGTATAGTGTCACTCTTGTATCCCGGTGCAGTCATATTATTTCGCTCTTGTATCCCTGTTGCAGTCATATAATTTTGCTCTTGTATTCCTGTTGCAGTGATATAGTGTCACTAGTGTGTACATGTGGCAGTGATTATATTGTCACTCATATCCGTGTCGCAGTCATATAATTTCGCTCTTGTGTCCCTGTTGCATTCATATAATATCGCTCCTGTATCCCTGGGTGCAGTGATATAATCTTGCTCTTACATCCCTGTTGCAGTGATATAATTTTGCTCTTGTATCCCTGTTGCAGTGATATAATGTCACTCTTACATCCCTGTTGCAATCACATAATTTCGCTCCATTATCCCTGATGCAGTCATATAATTTCGCTCTTGTATCCCTGTTGCAGTCATATAATTTCGCTCTTGCATCCCTTGTTGCAGAACAGCAGCAACGCCTTTCAGGTCACTATCTCCAGCTCACCTCTTTCCCCCCCACTCCCCCTCCATTCTCCTTCTGTCCTTCGGCCTGATTATCACTACACAGCCCTCTCCTAAATCTGCTGTCACGTTGCCCGCAAGAAGTTTAATCAATAGCGCACTTTTTGTCTTCTTTTTCCGCCTTTCCCCCCAGCCAATCAATGCCATTACAAGGCGAGAGCAACACTCACGCCCCCTTCCCCCCTCCCTGCCACCCGCCCTTCTGCCCCATCGTCATCAGCCGAGACAATTACCATGGACGAGTGGAGATCCCAAACCGTTCCCATACGAACATTGAGCAAACTCGGTGAGCCCGGCTTATGTCAAGAAATGGTCATTTTTTGCGAATTGTGCGAAGCGGTTGTATGACATTGAGAGGTTTTAACACGCGCGCGGGCACCCACACATACATACCCACACATACATACTTACACACACACACACACACACACACACACACACACACACACACACACACACACACACACACACACACACACACACACACACACACACACACACACACACACACACACACACGCATACACACACACACACACACACGCACGCACGCACGCACACACACACACATACTTACACACACACACACACACACATACACACACACACACACATACATACATACTTACACACACACACACACACACACACACACACACACACACACACACACACACACACACACACACACACACACACACTAAATATCGATTCATCATGTTTAAATAAAATTAATGACTGATCGTGACCGCGAGAAAGGGTTTACCCTGATAATACTATGTGATTACCTGTGTTAAAGTGGATGTATTTTCCCGTATCAGTGTTTCCCCTCTGGGTATTAGTGGAACCTTCTTCTTTTTTTCTCTTTTTTTCTTCTTCTCTTTTTATCGTTCTAATAAGCATGCTATAATATGCCGCTAGTGTTAGTCGTGCACCAAAATAGTAATCCTATATTCTATGAATGGTATTATCACGTTCAACTCCGAAGCACCTTTTCTCTTTCCAAATCCTATTTGCTAGATACGATATTATCAAGTCCGGAAAACATGTCCACGCTTTCCGTTTCCGGATCCGGTTTGGTGTTGACAATATTAACGTGTCAAACTCGAGTCAAGCCCATATTTGACCCAAGTCGGATCAGGCGTTTGATAACGTCCGGCATGAGAGTTGTAGGATCAACGCGGGGCCAGGCGATCTGGACAGAAGCAAAGCTGACGTCTTGCTTGATAGCGACAGCAATTTCAGCGATGTGGCTTCGGACCCGGAAGCGTGGAGAACCAATGGTGGCACGGCCAGGTCTTCTTTGTTCGCCCTCTCTCCTTATTTATTTGTAAAAATCCAGATTATTTATGTTTTTTGCTTCTTCTTCTTCTTCTTCTTCTTCTTCTTCTTCTTCTTCTTCTTCTTCTTCTTCTTCTTCTTCTTCTTCTTCTTCTTCTTCTTCTTCTTCTTTTAATCATCAGTGTTGTCATGTTCATTCAAACAATATGAGTATCATGACCACCGTTACTGGGTGTTCAGAACGACTGAAAGGTAGAATGACGTTGTGTACACCTTGACTAAGATTCGGTTTTTCGTTGTTGTTTGTGTTCTTATTCTTGTTGCTGCTGAAACTTATACTGGGTCGGAACAAGCAGCTGTATATTATACATGATAGCCCATTAATGCTGGCGCCAGTACACGAAAACAGAAAGGGAAGTAGGCACTGGTCAAAATCTAGACTGTACCTCTAAAGCACGTTCTGTTTCAGACGACTGACTTGACACCGGCATCGGATCTTAACTGATGGTACCACGAAGAACCCAGGCTACGTAACCATGGGTGACGACGCGACGAAGGGCTAGTCTGAGTCGATGGAGAGACGGATCAAATCGTGCAGGTCACGTCAAGAGGACGATGTGTGAGTAAAGAACAAACGCCAAACACGCTTGTTTTGGGGTATCGAATTCGCCGAACTGGAAACTACATCGCAGGGTATTCACAGCACCATCCCCCTCCCCCTTCCAAATTCCATAACCCCTCCTCCCCCACCTTAGGAAAAAAGTAAAAGAAAAGATGATAAAGTTGCAAATCGCCTGTGGGACTTTCCTGTCCAGTGGATCCTAGCTGTGGTGGTTGTGAAGTAGCTGAGCCGGAGATGCCACGCTACATTACACTGTGTATTATCTGTGGCTGGAGAGTGACATTGTCCCCCATCCTCTTGTTTATCGGTAGCCAGCGGAGGAGGAGGAGGGGGGGGGGGAGGGGGAACTGCCATTAATAACGCCTGTCCATGTCAAGAACATGGCCGCCATTATTTCCATCCGGCTGGGATGGATGATGTTTATTACCTCCTGAATCATCTACTATGTCCTCTCTGATAATTGCTGGAACAGCCAGTACAAATTATCTGATTCTTCTCGCTAACGGGAGAAGATATGTTGAGTTAGGGAAGGCAAGGTGATGTATCATCTTTTTTTCCCCCCCGTACTTAAAAACAGACAATGTACATATTGGAAATATAATAGAGATTTGCTGATACCGAAGCGCATAAACAGAATTTCGAAATAAAGAGACAATTAAGGCTGTGCGCCTTCAAAGGGAAAGAACTAGATCTAGCTGCACCAGAGAGTAACGCACTCCTTTTGATGAACTAGATATCTATAGATAGATGCACATCACAATTCCCATCCTCATCCTACATACCTTCACCCTTTGGTGAATAAGATGAGTCTCCTTTTCTTATATAAATGAGAGAGAGAGAGAGAGAGAGAGAGAGAGAGAGAGAGAGAGAGAGAGAGAGAGAGAGAGAGAGAGAGAGAGAGAGAGAGAGAGAGAGAGAGAGAGAGAGTCTCTCTCGTACTTCAGGAACACCCAGAAACATAAAACATTCTCTGCGACAACTGCAGAAATATTTTCCTGGACTAAGGCAGGAAGAGAGATGTGGTGCATTATTTTCAGCGAAAAAAGAAAAAAGAAAAAGAAAAAAAGAATGACTGCTAGTGTTTGGATCTTATTTTCAGCGATGTTCTTTTGTTCTATCTCCTGTCATGCTTCAAGAACAGAGTACTTTTTTCATTTGATCTGCTTCGCTAACTGGAGAAGATATGTATGTGTTTTGCTGGAAAAACGATGTATCCATTTCCTGCGCTGTTTCTCTGTTGTGTGTCAAGAGCAGAAAGCAAAATGTTTATCTCATCAGCTTCGGTCAGGGAGAAAGATGGAAGGAGGTCGTTGGAAGCATGCTGTATTAAACTATCGATTTTCTTCTATGATGATCTTTATTTTGCAAAACCTGACGGGGGAAAAAAAAGTGTTGATTTTCTTCAGCGATGGGATCCCGGAGGAGGCTGTTTTATAGCGATCTGTTGAAAGGAAGGTGATTTATCATCTTCTTCACCTTCCGGGTGCTTCTCTATACAGCATTTCAACTTCTGAAAGTCTTATTCATATCAACATGAAGGCAGGTTCCTGCGAGTTTAATCTAAAGGGCTGACAGTGATTTGTTACCTTTTCCTTCACTCGTCATCGTACACGATGATCCGGGTCGTTGTCGAAACAGGCAAAACCACGCATAGGATCTGTTCGGAGATTCGTAACAGAGACTGATCAGCTCAGTCAACCGTGATGGTCATATCAGGGTGTCATCAAATTTCAATCAAATTCTGATTCACAGCTCGACGCGCCAACCATTTTGTGCTTGAAGAGACAATCAGGGACATCCAACTGCAAGTCGAAGCAGCCCAAAACAAGCGTGTGCAAGGAAAGGTATTTTACATTTCACTTATCCGTAACTGACGAAAACGTTAACCGCTATCTATCAAAATGTATTCCAAAAGTGTCTACCTCGTTGTATCAAAAACAACAAATTTCCTACCATTCCAAAATTCCTGCTCATATAATGCAGTAAGAAATCCACGATACTCATCAACGTATATGTAAAAGTCCGACTCCATGTTTTGAACCAGGCCACCTGACGGTTGAAGAGGATTTAGAGA
>CAUZXP010000268.1:0-13580 GCA_963584105.1 Alviniconcha strummeri | reverse complement strand
AAAGGCATAGACCCAAGGGAAATTTTCGCCAGTTCGCTTGATGCAGAAATAAACATTTTCTCTGGGCCTGTTATCAAAGCTGACATACACGGGCCTGGCCTGGTGAAGAGTTGCTTCCAGGCAAATACAGTAGTTCACCGCGCCACAGAGCAATGCAAACAAATACAAACAAATAGAAACAATAGTTTGTTTTCAAAGAACTATGAGAGAGAGAGAGAGAGAGAGAGAGAGAGAGAGAGAGAGAGAGAGAGATTGAGAGACTGAGAGATTGAGACAGAGACAGACAGACAGACAGACAGAGACAGGGACAGACAGAAACAGAGACAGACAGACAGAGACAGACAGAGACAGACAGACAGACAGTCACACATATACACACACACACACAGACAGACAGACACACAGAAAGACAAATGCACTGAGTGAACGCCATTTTTCTTTAAACAGTTTCCGAGAGAACGGGAATAGATAAACAAGAGCTCTGCACACACCAGCTCCAGCTGCCATTTACTATTCATCTACATTCTATGCTAATTACAACCCAAGATTACATAATGAGTGTCATAATTACATAACCAATGATTACATCGAAATGCTGTTGTATGTCAAAGTTCGTTTACACTTCTTCTTCTTCTCTCTCTCTCTCTCTCTCTCTCTCTCTCTCTCTCTCTCTCTCTCTCTCTCTCTCTCTCTCTCTCTCTCTCTCTCTCTCTCTCTCTCTTTTTTACTCGTCTTTTATGCCCCTGCCCCAGACATTTATATATTAGTACTTCGTGACATATTTTGTTTCCCTTGCTCCATCAGATCATTGGTTTCAATGCTACCTATTTAGACAATAATTGTTTTGGTTTGCTTTGAAGGTCGGTTTGTTTGTTTATTTTGACAGATCTGGGCTCCTATAGGAGAAAACCTCCGCGGACTAACATTGCGTGACAAGCGTTCATTGCAATTTGCCGACTTGAGTGTCATTTTGCGAGGCACGTTTTGCTTACTGCAAACCTTTCCTGAAACTCCGTATAAAATATTAAAATCTAATCCTCTTCTGGGTGGCTAGTTCGGCCGATTTCACAGTCGTTTGTGCAATCTCGGTTGATGCCTTGGAACCATTGTCCATCGCGCTATTCCTGGTCCAGATGGCCGTTCTTGTTCTGTACTCCAGCACTCTGAGCACTGTGTCAGTTTCAGACCTATTGGGGTGACCCAATTCATTTGTACTAGGAGGCGGCAGGATTAAAGGGCTGTTGGTGTCAAATTGTGTTGTCAGAGACACGGAAACACTGTCTCTCCGTTTTGCAGCGGCTATTCACAACTTTCTGTTTACAAAGTCTTTCTTTTCTTTTTTTCCTTTTTTAAATAATTTTTTTTTTCTTCTTTTTTTTTAATACTCGAACGGTTTGATCCAGAAACAGTATACAGATTATTACGCCACAATATATGCCTTACATCCAGTTTTTGCTGTTCTGCCTCTACGTTGTGTGTTAAACCATTAGTTGGTGTTTGATATTTTTAACATAGCTTGCGATGGCATCACGCTGGAGACGTTGCACACATGAAAATAGGTCTGCTTTTTGTCACGAATATGAAACAGAACACAGAAATATGCTTTTCGGCCGATGACAAACTCGCAGAGACGACAGGCATTGCCTGTTTGTGTCGTCTTTGCTAGGCACCGTGTGGGGGTCGATGGCGAGGGTTGGGGTGGGGTCTCCATGAACAGTCCTTCCTAAGCAGTGGTTTGTGGTCGAAACATTTATTTGAAACAACATTATATAATTGTATTTGATTGCGGCTAAATCGTGGACTGCCCAACTGGCCTCACTGCCCCTCGTACATCTAACTCTATACAACTGTGGCTGCACAACTGGCCTCACTTCCCATCGTACATCTAGCTCTATTCTGCATATCTTCTGCCATTTTTTAATTTTATTTTTTCAACCCGTAAATCGCGTACAATTTTACTCATTTAGTAACAGATAATATGGTAGCTTCCTGGCGCTAGGAAGTTGTTAATAAGCCTGGGTAGTTTTCTTGATCTGTTGACACTGTAATTTCCCGTAATGGGGTGATTAAAGTATTCTGTATGTTAAACGCACGAGACCTGACAAGACGCGCTTATCTCCTAAGGCAAAGGATGGCTTCATCGGCTTCTCTTAGCTCGTTTGATTTTCTAGCAATAGAAGCAGTGTTCAAGGAATAGCGACTCTTCGTGCCTGCTCCCATTATGAGACCTTGCTCCTTAGTCAGTCTTTTATTGAAGATCCCAAGACTAAAACGCCGATCTGGTGAGGTAGGGCGTTGACATTAATGTCCTCGGATGTCAACGCCGATCAAGTTGAAGCAGAGCCTTATGGACGAGAGACCATGAGTGGCTGTTGATGGCTCTCCTCGCAGACACTCTCATTTGTCGTTTACAATGGCGTTAGTCTGCAGCCTACACCAAAAAATAAAATCGGACACATAAACGCTTACCTCCAACCACACACACACACACACACACACACACACACACACACACACACACACACACACACACACACACACACACACAAACACACACATACACGTACACGCACGTGTACTCACACACGTGTATACACACACACACACACACACACACACACACACACACACACACACACACACACACACACACACACACACACACACACACACGCACCCAACCACCCACCCACCCACACATTCTGTTTGCGCTGAGAACGGTCCTACACCTCGGTGGTACTTTAACACTAAATAACGACGCGACGAAAGTGTTTTGCACATAGACAGCGAATACGCTGACAGCGAGTGTTTTGACGACGGACGTTATTTGACGACAACCCTCACTTGTACTGGGAGACAGTGGCGTGCAGCGAAGAGCCGAGGGGGACAGAAAGAACTTCCGTACTAAATGTCGTCGTCTTCTGTCTGGGGTCTCCTCGATCGAACTTCCTTCCTCGTGCTATGACACGGGTCTGTCGCGTCGAACCGGTAACCACAGCTCACTCGTGCGTCGCACGGAGTTTCTAGTACATCAGGGGTTTCACCTTAAACTGTCAAGTACGGCTCACTGGATTTTCATGATGAAGTATCAAGCATGGGTCGCTTGTTTTTCGTAGTGAACTGTCAAGCATGGCTTGCTTGTTTTTCGTAATGAACTGTCAAGCATAGCTTGCTTGTTTTTCGTAATGAACTGTCAAGCATGGCTCGCTTGTCTTTCGTGATGAACTGTCAAGCACGGCTCGCTTGATATTCGTAATAAAATGTCAAGCGCGGCTCGCTTGTTATTCGTAATAAAATGTCAAGCACGGCTCGCTTGTTATTCGTAATAAAATGTCAAGCACGGCTCGCTTGTTTTTTGTAATGAACTGTCAAGCACGGCTCGCTTGTTATTCGTAATAAAATGTCAAGCACGGCTCGCTTGTTTTTTGTAATAAAATGTCAAGCACGGCTCGCTTGTTTTTTGTAATGAACTGTCAAGCACGGCTCGATTGTTATTCGTAATAAACTGTCAAGCACGGCTCGCTTGTTATTCGTAATGAAATGTCAAGCACGGCTCGCTTGTTATTCGTAATAAAATGTCAAGCACGGCTCGCTTGTTATTCGTAATAAAATGTCAAGCATGGCTCGCTTGTCTTTAGTAATAAACTGTCAAGCACTGCTCGCTTGTTTTTTGTAATGAACTCTCGACTGGAAATCACTGGTCTTTCAAACCTAGCTTCAAATAGAAGTCATTGGTTTGTCAGAGTAAGACTGAACTTCAAGTACAACATGGAAGACATGTGAACAAAACTGACTCAAACGCTGGGCAGAACAATTGCACACTTACACACACACACACACACACACACACACACACACACACACACACACACACACACACACACACACACACACACACACACACACACACACAAATGCACACATACACACACAGACACAAATACACACACACACACAAATACACACACACACACACACACACACACACACACAAATACACGCACACACACACACACACACACACACTCACGAACGCACGCGCGCGTGCAACCCCCCCCCCCACATCCACACATACACAGCAACAACCTTACTTTGGCCCCTCCCTCCGCCTCCCCCCACCCCCACCCCCCCACCAAGACACTGAGCAACAACAACCCCCAAAACGTAGAGAGAGAGAAAAAAACGAGAAAAAAAGAGAAGAAAAAACATAAGTTTAATCTTGTAAAGGAAGCATGCCAAAAAACACACAACAAAAACACACAATCAGACGATTAACTTTCTACAGACGTGGATTCACAAATTCTGCCAGGGCATTCACCCCCCAAATTTTAGCAACAGCTGTAGCCAGGTCAGCCGAAGACAATGCTGCCTGCCGTAAAGACACGCCACTCCGTCAGATCGCGGTAGAAAGGACGATTTGACAGGAAACGGTTAAAGGCTGGAACTCTTTTCGCTCCCGCTCAACAAGCCAGTCAAACCACAAAGCCGACTAATTCGTTCTGGGATTTCATTTCGCCAGAACTTTCTAGCTGCATAGTCCGCGGACACAGTTTCAATCTGAAGCCATGACGCTGTCGGCCTTCTTTTCAACGGACTAGTCTGCTGTTCCTGCTTGCAAGAAAATGGGAATCAGATGTGTTTCTGAACACTTCAATTTCCACTGATTAGGTCCCACTTTTCCTTCCCAGGCTGAAGCTGATCCGTTTGGGGTTTGCTTTCTTGGATCGTGTTGTCCGTGTCTGAAAGTTTCAATCTGTGTGTAAATGCAAGGCGTCTGTTGGGGCTAAAGTTTCTGTTTTGCCTGTCAGCAGAAACCACTTATTTTCCGAAATTGCCTCGATTCATGAAAGTTCGCCATCTGAGCTCTGGCCGTTGTGGAGCAACTCACCAGAGAGAATCACGTTGGAAGCGGACTGAAATCGCCGTAATCAGTTCATTCAGCTTGGCCAACACTGTGCGAATAACAACCGGAAACCGTAATAATGAGTTCGTTCAACGTTCGTCCGCGCTGTGGCAAAAACCGTTTCCTGGCTAATTTGATCCAAAGATGCTGTGTACGAGTGTATTACCTTTGAACCTTTTCCACTTAGAAACTAGGTCATCGCGCCGTGTGTAGAAGTCTGTGCTCGTCGATGTAACTTGACTAGGAATCGAGAGGTACCGAGTTGCAACCGCGGCTCCTCACCAAGTGAAGATCAAGTAATTGACGGGGCAGTAAATGTGTATTCTTGCCGATTGGAAGACTGTAAAGCTCTCACGGCAGTTGAAAATCGAAAGACAAAGAGTACCCGCCGAAGGATGCCATCAACGTCTCTAATGATTAATCAGTTATCTTCAGAGCTCCGTTGATCCGGTTTCATGCCCATTTTTTATTATTAAAAAACCGTTAACAAAGAGACCTGACTTCCCTCAGTTGATTTTAACTGAACTCATTTTGACACGGACGCTCAACAATTAATTCTGCCAGTCTTTGAGAATGTCTAAATTTATGTCCACAACAGAAGTTTACACAAATGTTTGTTCACGACATTTGCTCGAGAGATTTGTGCCTATGTCAGAGAATGCTACATGAACTTCGGTTAACTGCGGAATTAAAAACAACGCTCACGTCATGAAAAGAACCGAAACATACCCACCAGGAGCCACAGATGCTCATATTTTATCGTGCAGTTTTTCTCAGATCGTGTACTATTAAGAAACAGGTGCGTCACAAAACTTCGCAGTTCTGCTTACGATATAAATTTATATTAACCCCTTCACTGCCCCAGCCTGTACATTTTCCTGGCTGAAAGATTCAGGGACGCGCCAGCAAACAGTAAATGTTTCCGGTCCTATAACATCTGCTTCCAATGCTATGTGTTTTGATTAAAGTCCTTTCACATGCCAGTGCGAAAAAGGAGACAGAAAGACTTAAAGGCTTAAGATTTCGCACTTTTATTGGTCGTTTTCAAGTGACATCAGGGCAGTGAACGGGTTAATTTGTTTTCTCACAATACGAGTAATTCAAGCACAGTGGAAAGTACTCAACAGAAGCCGGTGAGGCTCATACGTTTGCCATATAGCTTCTCGCAACTCGTGTTCAAGACAGGCTCGCTTACAGGAATAAGATTACGCGCGTTTAAAAACCTGAGACGCACGCTACTGGCCCGGTTTGCGCTTTTGGGCAACGCGCGGTTCTGAGCACTTGCAGCAAAGCGATGAATCACATTCGGCACATGCTCGTTTTTCAATGCCCACTTAGCTGCATCGGGGACAAAATGGGTCTGATACCGGCGCTCCGGGTTCCCCAAGACTTGGTAATTCTTCTATGGCCATTTCAAGACAGGGACAAAATGGGTCCATATAAACCCGGCCCCTAAGACCCATTCGTCCTTCATTCTTCAACATCAGTTTGCCCAGGGAGCCGAACAGGCAAGAGTTCCACCAACATGGCCACATACTCTTCACGGACTGCCCAAGACTCATTCATCCTCCCTTCTTCAACACCAATTTCGTGACGGAGACAAAACCCCAAAAGATGAGCAAGAGGTCCACTACCCTCTCACGATTCCAGCCAACGTCATTGGCTGTGACTGGAGTCTAGTCCTATGAGCTTCTGGAAACAGCATGGTGCTACAGCTTTCTGTGCTGCTGTCACTCTGGCTTAGCATCGGGAGCGCTGGTGGAGGTCTGCTGGGGACCGCATGCAAATAATGCTAACAGGGGAGGGGTGGTGGTGGTGGTGGGGTGGGGGTCTGGGGAGGGTAGTGCTGGTAAAGGTAGGGAGGGCAAAAGAAGCAAAAGGACCGGGGAAGTGGGAAGAGAAATGGGGGGAGGGGGGTGAACCAAGGAGAAGAGAGGGTTAGATAGGGGACCGCATGCAAATAATACTAACAGGGGGTTCTGGGGACGGGGGGGGGGGGGGTGCCTGTAAAGGTAGGGAGGGCGAAAGAAGCAAAAGGACGGGGGAGTGGAGAGAGGGGGGGGGGGGTGCAAGGAGGAGAGAGGGTTCGGTAGGAGATAAAGGAAGGCGCCTTGCTGGTGTCGCTGAGCTATTTCCAGTTTGTGTCACTCTATGACACAGACCTTCGCTTTGATCGAGAAGAACGCGGACCTAAGATTGGTTTGTTTTTGTCTTTCGAAGAACCTGATATAAAGTCTCATACAGCAGCCACGTGAACTTACATAAAAAGAGACAACTGTTCAGCGGCAAAAATAGAGTCGGTACCATGTGAGTGAAGACAACAATCAACAACAACAACAACAATAAAGCCAGGAATTTACCCCTGAAATAAAATCCTGTTAATGTAACAATTTCTACATTTCTATCTTTCTACCTCCTCCTCCCCACCCCCTAAACAAGATAAATCTGAAACAAGAATGACTTCTAGCGTTCTAAAACAAGATTCAAACACATTAAAAAAAAAAATCAATTTTGTTGTTGTTGTTTGTTTAAGTTTGTCATAATAAATAACGTTCTTTCAAACCTTTTAAACGTTTCACGTGTTTGAAGTTTGGATCTCCTTTCCTCTCCCCCTCCCCAGACAGACAGACAGACAGAGACAGAGACAGAGAGACAGAGACAGAGAGACAGAAACAAGGTCGGTGGCACCACACATTATAAACAAAAGAAGAAAAAAAGAAGAAAAAAGAAGAAGCTGCAGTCCGGGCGGCTTCAGTATCAATAACACTTAACAATACAAACTCACTGGACCCTTAACCAAGGCCAGCATAAATTTCTGAAAGGCCTTAATTGTAACGGCCGCAGCTACAACACCAACCAGTCTCCATAACTCTGCATCTCTGTTGCGCTCTGGTCAAGAATCAAGCCATTGGGAGTGCCTGCCGTGATTTGGTAAACAATCAGGCCATTCGGATGCGGCAGGGCAAACTGTTGCGGAGCTCATAAGCTGTGATGGTGAGAGCCAGGGGCCCATTTAGCCGTGTAATCCCATCTTCTCCATCATCTGCAGCGCGACAGGCGCAGCGCTGTAGTCATCAAGACGTTATTAACATGACGCAATCCCTTGTCAATACCCGGCAGGGAAACACGCCCCGCATGCGAAGAATCAAGCCTTTCTTCTGTGTCACTTGAAGGTCTGGTGATAACTGACGAGAAACCAAGCCGTCCGTGTAAGTCAAACCTCTCTCCTGTATCACTCGAGTTGAGGTGTTAACTGACCAAGAACTGAGCCGTCCATGTGATGTTAAACCTCTCTCCTGTATCACTTGAGTAGAGATGTTAACTGACGAGAAACCAAGCCGTCCGTGTGAAGTCAAACCTCTCTCCTGTATCACTTGAGTAGAGGTGTTAACTGACCAGAAACTGAGTAGAGGTGTTAACTGACCAAGAACTGAGCCGTCCATGTGAAGTTAAACCTTTTGCCTGTGTCACTCGAGAAGAGGTAATAATAAAATTTACGAAAATCATCTAGGTCATGTCAAATCGTGTCAAGTCAAACCTCTCTCCTGAAAGCCATCTAGGTCAAGTCAAACCGTGTCAAGTCAAACCTCTCTCTTGTATCGCTCGAGTAAAGATGACAACTGACCAGCAACTGAGCCGTCCACGTGAGGTTAAATATACAGCAATAATTAAGTGACGGTCAACTCTCTCTTGTGTTGCTTATAAATAATTTATAGAGGCCACTAACAGTCAAGACTTCCTCCTGTGTCATAACAGCCAGGACGTCTTTTGTGTCCCCTCTATAAGCGCAATAACTAGTCTTTCTCCGTTGTTACATATTTAGAGGCAATAACTGACAGTCGAGTCTTTCTTTTGTGTCACTTATACAGAGGCAATAACTGATAGCCTAAGTACTTTCTCTTGTGGCACTTATAATAGGGAAAATAACTGACAGCCAGGACTTTGTCCTACGTCACTTATTTAAAGGAAATAACAAACGGTTAAGAGTTCCTCCTCTGTCACTTGTTTAGAGGCAATAACAGACGGTCAGGACTTTCTCCTGTGTCACCTATATTAAGGTGATAGCGGATAATCAAGACTTTCCGCGGTCACTTATTTAGAGGTGATAACGGGTAGTCAAGACTTTAACCTGTGTCACTTGTTTAGAAGCAGTAACAGACGGTCAAGACTTTTCCTGTGTCACCTGTACTGAGGCGATAACGGATCATCAAAATTTTCCCCTGTGTCACTTAATTAGAGGCGACGACGAATAATCAAGTCTTTCTCCTGTGTCACCTGTTTAGAGGCGATAACAGATAGTCGAGACTTTCTCCTGTGTCATCTATTTAGAGGCATTAACAGACGGTCAAGATTTTCTCCTGTATCACTAAGGAACACGCAATAAATTAACAACCTAACAAACAAACCAAACCAAGCAGCCCTCAGATGGTTTCAAGACGTTCTCTTGTGACAGCTAGGAAACACTGACAGTGTAAGGTGTCAGACCAGTGTAACTGTTGTCCCGGACGTCATTGTAGATGAACGAGTCCGGAAAGGTTTGAGGCTGGACTTCAAGTTATTCAAATAGGAAAACAGCATAGCTCAAGCAAAGAAGATAAGTTATTTCGCCTCTCATTTTTCATCGTTTTTCCCCGTTTAACTGTTGTTTAACTGTCGTTTTGTTGCTTGACAAAGGGGATTACCCCGAAAATTTTCAGATTGTGTGTTTGTGTCCTAATAAATAAGCGTTCTTTTGAACCTTTTATGTGTTTGGGTCTTATTCAGAAAGTCTAGACTACGTTTTGGTGTGCAGCGTCACGGTGTTCTGGCGAAAAAAGGAAGGCCTGTTCGGAGCAGTAGCCGAGGGAGTTGCCAACAGCAGAACAGATGCTTGATTGGCTAGTACTGTGTGCGATCCCAAAGAGGGGATCGTTACCAAACAGCACGTGGTCTGAGACTGACAATACCTCCCCAGGCGTGAATGAATACGAAATTAGACCCCAGTGTTACGAGCGCAATAAAGCTGGTTCTTCACCTGCTTTTTCACCAGCATCCTCGGTGGTAGCTCGGATATAGATCATCGGTATCTTGTAGCTTGGAACTAGAACGCTGAACTCGGAATCAGAACACTGCCTTAATAAGAATGTCT
The DNA here is from genome assembly GCA_963584105.1 of Alviniconcha strummeri. Lineage (NCBI taxonomy): Eukaryota > Metazoa > Mollusca > Gastropoda > Provannidae > Alviniconcha > Alviniconcha strummeri. The sequence continues at coordinate 3,549 of CAUZXP010000268.1, read as the reverse complement.
GCCGAGGAGACATGAGGGGAACATGTTTCATCAAACCGGCTTCTTACGTTGCCCACAGTTTGATCTCAGAAATTCCATCTTCAGTTGCTCACTGCGCATGAACTGCTAAGGTTGGCACGAGGAACAAAATTCTGGCCTGGATCAGTACTTGTTTAAAGACTTTATTTTTTCTTTATGAAGTCTGCAACAAACACAGCATTGTGAGGGACAGTAGCGTGACACTATGGACGCAGAAATGACGGTCTTCTGTGCTGAAAACGCACATCTATCAAAGGTTTCATCTTTTATGCTTGGAGTAGGTCAGAATATAGCTTTGCATACTTTGCCAGCTGCCATAAATATTTCCTTTCTAATTTCTATCTTTCAGGTTCGTTCAACCACATTTTGTTCAAAATTCCTTTTCGAATATAAAATGGCGTATGTCAGAAGCAATGGATCAGACTTAAACTCGTGATTCTATGAACTGTGGTGCTGATGCTTGTTATGTGATTCTAGGAATGTGGTGTTTATGTTTGTCTTGTGATTCTATGAACTATGGTGTTGATGTTTATCTTGTGATTCTATGAACTGTGGTGTTGATGTTTGTCTTGTGATTCTATGAGCTGTGGTGTTGATATTTGTCTTGTGATTCTATGGTGTTGATGTTTGTCTTGTGATTCTATGAACTGTGGTGTTCATGTTTGTCCTGATATGTCCATACTGAGTGTAGCACAGACTGAATAAAGCCGGGGATCAAGACACCAATGTACTGTGCCACAGACTAGAGCTAGAATCATCCGACTCGATGATCTCAAGGCCTGGCAGAGAAAGGCTGGGGATATGGATGTGGAGGGGACCCCCAATCACAGGGCTGAGTTAACAAGACACCAATAACCACGTTCACGGACACTGCTCTTCCGCTAACACCAGCGTAGCCGTCTCGCCTCCTTCATTAGATGTCGGAGTCTGGAATGGTCAGGGACTACTGGTAGGCTTTTCGTATGCCACTGGAGTTTCGTGTAGGTTGGGCTGGTTTTGTGGTGGCTGATTGCAGCTGACAAAGAATCGATGCAGAAATTAGGGAGGATGCTTTCATGAGAAGTGTTGCAAAGTATTGCTAGCGGATGATTGCTGTTTGCGTGTTTGTTTGGAGACTTGAGCATGTGGTTTCAGTATGTCACGTTCATGGATCTCTCTCTCTCTCTCTCTCTCTCTCTCATCTCTCTCTCTCTCTCTCTCTCTCTCTCTCTCTCATCTCTCTCTCTCTCTCTCTCTCTTCTCTCTCTCTCTCTCTCTCTCTCCATCTCTGTCTTTGTGTAGTCTGTCTGTTCGTCTTTCTCTTTCTCTGTCCCTGTCTGTCGCTGCTCATCCTCTTTATTTCTCTCTCTGTCTTTCCCCTACCCATCCTCTCTCTCTGTCTCTCTGTCTCTGTCTGTCAGTCTGTCTGTCTGTCTGTCTGCCTGTCTGTCTGCCTGTCTGTCTGCCTGTCTGCCTGCCTGCCTGCCTGCCTGCCTGCCTGTCTGTCTGTCTGTCTGTCTGTCTGTCTGTCTGTCTGTCTGTCTGTCTGTCTCTCTCTCTCTCTCTCTCTCTCTCTCTCTCTCTCTCTCTCTCTCTCTCTCTCTCTCTCTCTCTCTCTCTCTCTCTCTCTCTCTCGAGCGCACACGACACGAAAATTCCAAAACAGTGGCTGCCGCATGTGCTTTATCTCAAGCACGAAACAGGAACAAGTAATTGCATTAGCCGTTGGTTATCTCAAATAATTCAAACAACACTAGCAACAAACGTAGACACCCACCCACACCCAAGCCGACCCAGACCAAAGACAACTGGATAACTGGTTAGTTTCATTCCGAGTTGTCTCCTCCCTCTCAAAGCTCGGAGAGTGTCAGAATATAGCCTTTGTTTGCTTTGCTTACTGCTAGCAATACTACCTTCTTCCCCCCCCCCCACCCCCCCCCCACCCCCACCCCCCGCCCCCCTTCTGCCTCCAGGATTGCTTATGACTGCAATGGCACCGGGTTGGAATCGATTAATCACCATTCACGCCTTACTAATGCTCATTCCATTTCAGTATCTCGATTAAATAGGGTACCAAATGCGAATATCTAGAGTGCCTTTGTCCCCTCCGTCCCAGACCCCACCCCCACCCTCCTCAGCCGTAAGAAAGACAACAACAACAAAATCAAATTCTTTCAATTTGCTATCAAGACAATGTCGAGGCACCTACCATGGTACTGTTCTGTCTTGTGATCGCACCACGCATTTCTTGTACATACATAGCAAGCATTTTCCGCAGAAATTACAGGCGGATGACCGCTTTAGTACGTCTGAATAAAGAAGCTGTTTCAATCGTGTCTTATCACTGAAACGTGATCGCCAGGGCTTGGCAGTGTCACAACACAGGGACATCAGCAAGAACGCCAAGGCTACATTAACATGTTGTTATGAGCTGCATAGTGTGGGACTATTTTCTGCTCTGATAAGCTCTTTGCATAACAGCTAGCACCCATCCTCCAGAAATAGAGATAAATCTCCGAACACGTCGTGTAGCTACCACGCGACCGTGTTTTATATATATATATATAGAGAGAGAGAGAGAGAGAGAGAGAGAGAGAGAGGAGAGAGAGAGAGAGAGAGATAGAGAGAGAGAGAGAGAGAGAGAGAGAGAGAGAGAGATTTAAACGGTCACACCTGCAATCCTCTCGCTTTATGGAATGGAGATAGAGAGAGAGAGAGAGATTTAAACGGTCACACTGCAATCCTCTCGCTTTATGGAATGGAGAGAGAGAGATTTAAACGGTCACACCTGCAATCCTCTCGCTTTATGGAATGTATTTGTCAATGTACAGTTGCATATACCGTGTAATCCCCAGAGTGTTCATCTGGGGAACTCTGCAACAATTCAGTTTATTTACTGAAATTTCTGTATGTAACACTTTGCGGGGTTTGGCTGTCCTATGGTCAGAAACGTGTTTATTTTGTCCATTATAATTATGTGTCTATGCATTTTTCTGCTTTTTTTTTTTTTTTTTTTTTTTTGTACGGCGCATTGTGCCTTAGATTTGGCTAGGATCAGGCGCGATAGAAATGTCCATTATTATTATTATTATCATTATTATTACTATAATAAAAAAAAATACATGGACAGCTGTGATATAGCAGTTCGGGTGCCAGCCTCTTTAAGTCTGGGTGGAGACACGTCATCAGCCATTCCACTCACTGGTGGACCCTGTCTTCCCCTGGCAAAGTTCGCCCTTTTTCCCCCATCGCCACCAGCGCCCATGAAAGCGGGTCACGTGACAGGAAGGATGACATTTTGGCGCTGGAGTTGTCCCCCCTACCCCCCGACCCCCTAACCGCCCTCCACCCTCCCACCTCCACCCCCTCGCCTTTTGCGACATCAAGCACCCTCTTCGACCCAGCGACGGCTTTATTGGATCATCTTTCGACTTCCTGCTGACGGCTTTATTGGATCATCTTTCGACTTCCTGCTGACTGCTTCAACTGCTCAGTGACTTCTCAATAACCGATAAGGAGACACTGCTTTTTTCCATCGGGGCAGAATCCCAT
>CAUZXP010000267.1:17500-22500 GCA_963584105.1 Alviniconcha strummeri | reverse complement strand
GTGTCACAGCAGTGTCCCCACCTGTCCATTCAAAACATGGCTGAGCCGGTAAAAAACAATGGCAGGTTTTCATCATCCAGTTCATCACCACTCTCACTATCATCTTTAAATGCTCTGCTCTCTCCTCTTCCGTCAGTTCAAACAATTCAAAATCATTTTCACCCAGATTGTCATTAACATGTCAGAGAACTGATCACTGTCGTTGTACTCATCCGCCGCCATCTTTCCAACTGTACAGAATAACCTAACCCCATCCCTAGAAATGGACCAATTTTGTGCACTGGACACTTTCCCACACTCTGGCAATGGCCAGGCACGGCTAATCAAAGCATTGTCCGGCTTATCAAAACATTCCTCAGGTCCCGTTACACTGGCCAGGGGGAACTGACGTGCTGACCATGTGACAGATAGGCGCGGATTTCAAAGGCAGAACCGCTGCAGCGGCCGGCCGGAAGGAAGGGAGTGTTTATGCCTGCCCCTCTCTAGCGGTTCTCAGGAATGAAGGGAAAGATTCTCTCAACCGCTGTAGCAGTTTTCAGGGATGAAAGAGTTAAAATCCATAAAAGCTGCAAGACATCATAAAGCTCCTATCCATAAAAGCTGCAAGACATCATAAAGCTCCTAAAAAAACATATCCCAAAAAGCTGCAAGACATCATAACACCCCCATCCATAACAGCTGTAAGCATCATAAATCTCCTATCCATAAAAGCTGCAAGACACCATAAATCTATCCAGAAAAGCTGCAAGGCATCATAAACCTCCTAAAAAAAAAATCCATAAAAGCTGCAAGACATAAATCCCCTATCCATAAAAGCTGCAAGACGCCATAAACCCCACCAATAAAAGCTGCAAGACACCATAAACTCCCACCAATAAAAGCTGCAAGACATCATAAACCCCCACCAATAAAAGCTGCAAGACATCATAAACCCCCTATCCATAAAAGCTGCAAGACATAATCAAACTATTCATAAAGGCTGCAAGACAGCACAAACGTCCTACTCATAAAAGCTGGAAGGAGGAGGAAACTGTCCAAAGCTAGAAGCTCCAAATGCATAAAAGGTAAAAAAAAAAAATATATAAATTATTAAACACAACACACATTTTTTTGGGGGGTAACCCCCTTGACTGAGTTACAAAACAACACTTAAAGAACAGTTTAATGGTGAAAAATGAGGTGCAGAACTAGAACACTTATCTGCTTTTGGTTAAGCTATGTTGTTTTCGTGTCCAGTGCTTGGAAGACTTCTATTCTTTTAACTGTTGTTTGTCGTTTTGCAGCTTGATAAAGGGGATTACCTCCAAACATTTACAGGTTGTGTTTTGTCCTAACAGTGCTTTTTATTTTTTTTTAAATCTTTTATGTGTTTGGATCTTAAGAATGCTACCAGTCAGTTTAGTTTCAGATTTTTTTTAATTGTTTTTTTTTCAAAAGATGTAAGCATCATAAACCTCCTATCCATAGAAGCTGTAAGACACCATGTTTCAGATTTTTTTTAAACTGTTTTTTATCAAAAGATGGACAACCCCACCCCCCACCCCCATCACCACCACCTCACCCCTGCAGCATATAAGTAAGTAAATAACATACATGAGTATGTAAATAATGCGATGCCCAGTCAACCAGTACAGCTATAGCACTACCATGCCTACCCAGTGGAATTTGCGTCAACAGGGGCCAGTGAGTTTGGTCCAAAGTGGTCCTTCATGGTGAGGGCTGCCGCAGTGACCGTTGTAGCCAGCAGAAACAGCACAGCCGACACAGCGCCCAACAATGGGGAACTGAGGTGGGAACAGGTAAATGGCACATTCCTTAACCATGATTTTTAACGCACACACACCCACACACATGCACACTCATGCATGCACACACACACACGCACACACACACTCTCTCTCACATATACATACATGCATGCGCGTGTGCGTGCACGCATGCACACACACACACACACACACACACACACACACACACACACACACTCACTCACAAGAATGCACACACACACCGCACGCACCAAAACTCACAACCACAAAAAACAGCTGTCAGACCTATAAACTGACAAACACAAAATACAACCAACTGTCCAATGTACAAACTGACGAACACAATATACAACCAACTGTCTGATGTACAAACTGACAAACACAAACTACAACTGTCAGACATACAAACTGACAAACAAAAACTACAGCTATCAGACATACAAGCTGACAAACACAAACTAAAACTGTCAGACACACAAACTGACAAACACATACAACTATCAGATGTACAAACTGACAAACACAAACTAAAACTGCCAGACATACAAACTGACAAACACAAACTACAACTATCAGATGTACAAACTGACAAATGCAAACTACAACTGTCAGATGTACAAACTGACTGACACAAACTACAAATGTCAGACATACGATCTAACACAAACCACAGCAGTCAGATGTACAAACTGACAAACAAAAACTACAACTGTCAGATGTACAAACTAACAAATAAAAACTGCAACTGTCAGATGTACAAACTGACAAACAAAAACTACAACTGTCAGATGTACAAACTGACAAACAAAAACTACAACTGTCAGATGTACAAACTGACAAACAAAAACTACAACTGTCAGATGTACAAACTGACAAACAAAAACTACAACTGTCAGATGTACAAACTAACAAACCCAAACTACAACAGTCAGTTGTACAAACTGACAAACACAAACTACAACAGTCAGACACACAAACTGACACAAATCTAACATAGCCAGACATACGAACTAACACAAACTACAAGTCAAATGTACAAAAGTCAGACATACAAACGGACAAACACAAGCTACAACAGTGAGACACACAAACTCACAAGTAGAAAGGCACAAAGATGAGGGGACTGAGGATGTAGAACTGCATGTCATTGGCCAGGTACCAGGACTGCCCCAAACACTACAGACAAGAATCATAGTGTCAATACCCCTGTGGTACGCCATCGCTTGTGCATGGATTCAACATGGTTAACGTTAACTGGTAACTTTCCAGTATTTTATCGGTTAACATCAGCATATACTGGAACTGAAGTCAGAAATCAGTCAGACGTACTGGTAGTGGTCTTGTTTGACCGGTTCTAAAACAAAAAGCGGAAAGTTTTAAAAGGCAACACAATTGACAGAGAGACAGAGTGTGTGTACATGCGTGTGTGCATGTGTGTGTGTGAGTGCGTGTGCATATGTGTGTCACTAGTGTGCATGTGTCAGTCTGTGTGTGTGTGTGTGTGTGTGTGTGTGTGTGTGTGTGTGTGTGTGTGTGTGTGTGTGTGTGTGTGTGTGTTGTTGTTGTTGTTGTTGTTGCTAGTACAGCTCTAGCATTAGTATGGATGGCTGTGCATCTGACTGGTTACAGTGATTGCCTGAATGGTTACAGTGATTGTCTGAATGGTTACAGTGATTGTCTGAATGGTTACAGTGATTGTCTGACTGGTTACAGTGATTGTCTGAATGGTTACAGTGATTACCTGAATGGTTACAGTGATTGCTTGAATGGTTACAGTGACTGTCCGAATGGTTAGTGATTGGCTACAGTGATTGTTTGAATGGTTACAGTGATTGTCTGACTGGTTACAGTGATTGTCTGATTGGTTACAGTGATTGCCTGAATGGTTACAGTGATTGACTGGTTACAATGATTGCCTGAATGGTTACAGTGATTGTCTGAATGGTTACAGTGATCGTCTGACTGGTTTCCATGAACCACTTTACAACTCTATCAAATGACTGTAGAGAAGTACAAAATATCACACAGAACCTCTCCTCCATCATAGGACTATATACTGATGCTGCCCAGTACTTACAACCTTGTCTGTACGCACAGTTGTTTACAACAAACTATCACAGAACCTCTCTCTAATCTCCATCAGCAGGACTGACTATTACCTACATCTTTGTCTGTTTACCATAAAATATTGCAGAACCCCTCCCAGTCCTCCATCAGAAGGACTAAGAATTGAAGCTGCCCAGCATTTACACCTTTGTCTGTATGCAGTATTCACATCTTTGTCTACATGCAGTATTCACATCTTTGTCTACATGCAGTATTCACAATCTTTGTCTACATGCAGTATTCACACCTTTGTCTACATGCAGTACTCACACCTTTGTCTGTATTCAGTACTTATACTTTTGTCTACATGCAGTATTCACACCTTTGTCTGTATGTAGTACTTACACCTTTGTCTGCATGCAGTATTCACATCTTTGTCTACATGCAGTATTCACACCTTTGTCTACATGCAGTATTCACACCTTTGTATTCAGTACTTATACATTTGTCTACATGCAGTATTCACACCTTTGTCTGTATTCAGTACTTACACCTTTGTCTACATGCAGTATTCACACCTTTGTCTGTATGCAGTACTTACACCTTTGTCTACATGCAGTATTCACACCTTTGTCTGTATGCAGTACTTACACCTTTGTCTACATGCAGTATTCACACATTTGTACGCAGTATTCACACCTTTTCCTACATGCAGTATTTACACCTTTCTGTATGCAGTACCTACACCTTTGTCTGTGTGCAGTACTTACAACTTTGTTGACATACAGTATTCACACCTTTATTTTAATGCAGTACTTACACCTTTGTCTGTGTGCACAAAGTTGTTGATGTAGAGCAGGTTGGTCCACCAGGACGTCTTGCAGTTCTCCAGGTCAGGCTGTTCTGCCACCCACTGCGGCCCCGACCCCCAGTACGACCCCAAGCTTACGTACACCAAGATGATCAACATATATGGTGGGGTCAACCTGAAAATCACACAGGAGTTGTTTTAAAAAATATCTAAAAAAACTAACACGCAAGCAAACAGATGTGTGCGTGCGTACGGGTGGGGGGTGGGGGGTGGATGTGTGTGTGTGTGTGTACACACACATATGTAAAGGCATACATATCTCTGTGTGTGTACGTGTGTTTGTATGTGTGTTTGTGTGTGTATGTGTGTGTGTG
>CAUZXP010000267.1:0-12500 GCA_963584105.1 Alviniconcha strummeri | reverse complement strand
AGACACTGCTCAACCCTGTCATCTTTTAAAGCCAAACTGAAAACCTTCCTCTTCTCCCAGTATTTCCGCCCCAACTAATATCAGTACCCAGTTTCTGCTACAGTCACTGTGTGTGTGTGTGTGTGTGTGTGTGTGTGTGTGTGTGTGTGTGTGTGTGTGTGTGTTTCCATATCATGCCTTATGTAAGTTGTTTTGGTAGAACTGTCCTCTACGTACGTATAGAATATTGTTGTATTTAGGTTAATATGTATGATGTGAGCATTCAGGGCATTGAGGAGCACATGATAAATGTACATTATTATTATTATTCATGTTAACAAGCTGCAAGAGGAGCACATGATAAATGTACATTATTATTATTATTAATGTTAACAAGCTTTGCAGCTTGTTAACATGAATAATAATAATAATGTACATTTATCGTGTGCTCCTCAATGCCCTGAATCAAGAGCACAATGACAAAACACAATGACAGTAAGATGCAAAAACAATGTTAATAAGCAGCAAACACAATATCAATAAGTTACAAATACAATATCAACAAGCTGCAAATACAATGTTAAAAAGCTGCAAATACAATGTCAACAAGCTGCAAATACAATGTCAACAAGCTGTCAATACAATGTCAATCATTATAAATGATTACCCCCATCCCACCCACACATACACACCTTGAAAAAATACATAAAGTAAAAACCATAAAGTACAGATGGAAAAAAGTACAGAATGATATCATCTTACTGTCAGTGTAACAACATGTCAACATGTGTGTAGAACATGTCAACATGTGTGTAGAACATGTCAACATGCGTGTAGAACATGTCAACATGTGTGTAGAACATGCGTGTAGAACATGTCAACATGTGTGTAGAACATGCGTGTAGAACATGTCAACATGCATGTAGAACATGTCAACATGCATGTAGAACATGCGTATAGAACATGTCAACATGTGTGTAGAACATGTGTGTAGAACATGTCAACATGTGTGTAGAACATGTGTGTAGAACATGTCAATGTCAACATGTGTGTAGAACATGTGTGTAGAACATGTCAACATGTGTGTAGAACATGTCAACATGTGTGTAGAACGTGTCAACATGTGTGTAGAACATGCGTGTAGAAATGTCAACATGTGTGTAGAACAGGTCAACATGTGTGTAGAACAGGTCAACATGTGTGTAGAACAGGTCAACATGTATGTAACAACATGTCAACATGTGTGTAGAACATGTCAACATGTGTGTAGAACATGTCAACATGTGTGTAACAACATGTCAACATGTGTGTAACAACGTGTCAACATGTGTGTAGAACATGTCAACATGTGTGTAGAACATGTCTACATGTGTCAACATGTGTGTAGAACATGTCTACATGTGTCAACATGTGTGTAGAACATGTCAACATGTGTCACCATGTGTGTAGAACATGTCAACATGTGTGTAGAACATGTCAACATGTGTCCACATGTGTGTAGAACATGTCAACATGTGTGTAGAACATGTCTACATGTGTGTAGAACATGTCAACATGTGTCAACATGTGTGTAGAACATGTCAACATGTGTGTAGAACATGTCTACATGTGTGTAGACCTATATTATCAGTTCCTTTCAAATCTTCAAACCAGCCTTCCAAACAAAAACTCACAAAAATACAAAAAGAAAAAGACACCAAAAGTGATTACTGTTTTATCGTGAAAGAAAGCAACACCTTGTCAACACAAGTGTGGACCATTCCGCTCTTGTACTGTCTCAATCTTTAAGTGAGCGTCATGTGTTAACACCTGCACATGCCACAGACCCATCATCCACCTCCTCATAAGACAAACGGCTGATGCTATGGAACCCATACACCACATGTGTAAAAGTGGCAGTATAATCAGTTTAAAAACAGAGCTCAGGAGCTGTGTGAAAGTGGAGGTGACCGTCCAGGGCTTCCCGTCCCTAATAATCCTGATGGTTTATAATTCTGTGGACGTAAACAACACTGAACCGGTATTAGTGTCAGAGCTCAGGAGCTGTGTGAAAGTCGAGGTGGCCGTCCTGGGCTCCCGTCCCTAATAAGCCTATGGTTTCTGTGGACGTAAAGCGGCACTCAACCAGATAAAAAAACTGGGGCTTCTCCAAACTGAAGATCGAAATCAAATCAAATGATAAATCAAACAGAACGCAAATCAGCCATACAAGTCAACATCAACTTTCTGGCAAGGAGAAGCTTACCTATGTTGAGAAGGACAGAAAGGTCATAGGCGGAGCAAGAGTCTGGAACGCAAACACCCAGGACCACTTCCGCAGGTAATGGTGAGGCCGCAGATGCCTGAAACACAATTACACAGTTAATAATAATAATAATGTACATTTATCATGCGCTCATCAACGCCCTGAGTGCTCACATGAGACATATTAACCCCTTCACTGCCATGACGTCACTTGAACACAACCAATAAAATTGCGAAATTTGAAACTGGCATTTTTGTCTTCTTTTTCGCACTGGCATGTGAAAGGCTTTTCATCAAAACTCACAGCACTGAAAGTAGATCTATGCATCATAGGACTGGAAAATATACTGTTTCCAGGTGCACCTGTGTATCTTTCAGCCTGAAAATTTCCAAGGCTGCGGCAGTGAAGGGGTTAACCTAAATACAATATTCTATACACACGATAACACAACGGTGACCTAAAAGTAAAACACAGATGCTGACACAGATGCTGACAGCGACACACAGTGCTGGCAGTGCTTCATGCAATAGAACACCTGTCCTAACCAGATATCTGTGCATTTTACAACGCCCTCCAGAAACAAAGTATCGGGCTGATATCCTCTCACCATTATGTGCTGATGGTCACTGATGAGCTACTCAGGTAGTGAAACAGGCATCTGACCAACCAACATAATAACGGTCCCCACCAGGATCAGATTTTTTATAACCCCTCTGCTCTATGTTCAGCAGTGTAGGCTAAAAATTGGATTTGGCTCAAGGGTGGGTGGGTGGGTGGGCTGGGGGTTGGGACTGATGCACCCAAGAGGTTCTTTATGAAGGGAGTAGGACTCCTCTCCACCCAGCTCTTAAGCCCCTCTTTCTCTCCCCCACCCCCTTAAGCCCCTCTTTCTCTCCCCCACCCCCTTAAGCCCATCCTTTCTCCCCAAAATACTCCCCAGCTCTCTAATGCTCACAAGCCCTTCCCTTCCCCCACTCTCCCTCATACTCTCGATCAAGCCCTTCCCTTCCCCCCCTCTCCCTTATGCTCTCAATCAAGCCCTTCCCTCCCCCCCCCCCCCCCTTTCATGTTCTCGATCAAGCCCTTCCCTTCCCTCACTCTCCCTCATGGTCTTGATCAAGCCCTTCCCTTCCCCCCTCTCCCTCATGCTCTCAACCAAGCCCTCCCCCCCCTCCCCCCCCCATGCTCTCAATCAAGCCCTTCCCTTCCCCCACTCTCCCTCATGTTCTCAAGCCCTTCCCTTCCCTCCTCCCACAAACATCCCTCTCTGAAGCTCTCAAGCCCCTCCTCCTTCCCCCAGTGACTGTTCAATGTGTGTGTGTGTGTGTGTGTGTGTGTGTGTGTGTGTGTGTGTGTGTGTGTGTGTGCGTGTGTGTGTGTTGTTAGCGTTCTTGTAAAGCACCCTGTGCTCCCACCTATTATAGATGGGCACTCTAGAAATCCTCTTTATTATTATTATAGATGGGCGCTCTAGAAATCCTCTTTATTATTATTATAGATGGGCGCTCTAGAAATCCTCTTTATTATTATTATAGATGGGCGCTCTAGAAATCCTCTTTATTATTATTATCATTATTAATGCCACCAACAAACCTTCTGAAGGCCAACGTGAGCACTGCAATACTGTCCGCTGAACAGGAGGCTGGGAAGAGAGGAGTTGGACATCGCGGACGATGTGTTCATGGCCTGGACATTCAGACATTCCTTGTAGGCCCCCAGCCAGTTGAGGTTGAACTGCTTCAGGTCAGGCAAGGGCTTTCCCATGGCATCCACCACTGCAGACACCAGTCAGCAAAACCTCAGGTTGCTACTAGTAGTAGTACTATGCACAGTTGGTGATGTGATGAGAAACAAATGTCAGAAGAGCCTACAGAGGAAACCCTCTTACAGGGGACTAGAAGTGGAACCAAAATAGCATCAGATGCCCTTGCCATAGAAATGGAACTAAAACTCCTATATGGTGAGGGGGGAAATCAGCAATGCCTTTTAAAATGAAATCATTGATTTTTAAAGACGTTTTTGTTTTTGTTTCGACCTCTTTTCTGTGGTGGGGAAAGGTGGGCCTTCTTGGACAAACCAATTTTGAGAAGATTAGTTACCCTACATCCACACTGTCCCATTGACAAACTGACTTTCATTAGCCAAAGAGTCCTAGCACCCCTGTTGCACACACCTCCTCTTTGGGGATGGGCGTTAAAGTTAACTTAAAGGTCCATGCTGACATTGCCTGAGGAATGAGTTTAACCATAAAGATCACAACACACAAAAGGTTCAAAATAACGCTCTTTATTAGGACAAAACACAGCTTGCAAATTCTGGGGGTAATCCCCTTTATCAAGCTACAAAACAACACTTACACAACAATTAAACAATGAAAAACGATTAAAAAAATTAGATGGAGAGCTAATCCATTTATCTTTTTAGGGGTGAGCTATATCTGGTGCTTAGAAGAGTGTTCAGTGTGTTTGGATCTTGTTTTAGAATGCTAGCAGTCAATCTTGTTTAAGATTTTTCAACTGTGAAGATGTGGCAGGTAGCTGTGTTACAATCAACAATGTTAATGTTACTGTAAGTGTAAGGTCAACTAGGACATGTATATAGGCTCGGGCAAGGCATTTTAACCTAAAGGTGACATTTTCAGACCAACATAACCTTTTTGTTGTGAGGGTTACAGCTATAATCTTTCACAGAAGAAACACTATGGATATAATGTAGGTGTACACAAAATGGTATGTTATTTGGATGGATTGTTGTTGAGAAATGCCAGTTTGAAAAATGCTTTTCATGAGAAAATGCTGAAAACAATTTACCATGTGACAAAGCACTTTTTTCTAAGATGATCCAATCAACATAAAAATGTGGACAAATGATCAAAACAAACATAGATTTAACAAATCAAGAGGAAGAAAATGATTTTTGTTTATAATTAATGTTTTATTGATGTTTAAAACTACATTATTTAATAGCCAAGGGAGGTTACCAGGGAAGGAAAAAAGGGAAATAACCCAGCACTTTCACACTTCACAACACAACCAGTGGGCTACTAGCAGGGAACACTAGTACTAAAGCCATTTTGGTTGTTTGTGTAACTGATGTAATACAATACACAAACATTACCAAAAGATTTTTTTTTTTTTAATAAAAAATACATACAACACAATCACACATCAGAGAAATAAATATTATGGAACAGTTACAGTGGAAGAAGTTTCATGCAAATTCCAAGCCTTGGGACCTCAAATGACAGCCAACCCCCCTCATAAGCATGCATATATTTCATAACTCTTTACATATTTATGCACACTCTCTGTTCAAATACACAAAACATCCTGAAAAATATAACTTTTGTTCTTAGTCTTAAAGTTAAACACCATTCTCATTCTTAAAATGATCAGGCTTGTACTAACACTTGTGTCATATTCACTCCAGTCAGTGTTATGAAGAAATGCTATGATGATTATAATGTTAATGTCTGTTAACACAACCATACATGACATGTCACTGAAATGCTTTGATGATGATTATGTTATTGTCCATTTCTTATATAGCTTCTGACAAAACAAAGTTCTGTGAAAAATAATCTGGAAAGTTTCATACAGATGCAAATTCCCAGCTTTGGGACCACAAAGGACAGCCAAATTCATCATATGCAAGCATATGTTTCAGAACTCTTTACATGTTTATGTACACTCTGTTCAAATAGCTGTGGCACATTGGGCCGCTCAAAATAGCAGGGAGTGACATCATCCAGTATCTTGGGAAAGGACACCTAGCATCTGAAGTCAAACGCCTGGGGAAGTCCATGAACTTCAACCATGGCTGGGTATTCTTTTCAGGAATCTGTCAACAACAACAACAAAAAGTTAAAACAACAACACAAAATCTAACCCCAACTAGCCCCTCAAAGTTATATATGTATATAAATGAATTTAAAAAATCACAGAGGTGGGCTTGACTGACAACAGTCCTGTTAATTCACTCAACTTCTCAGGTTGGATCTTCTTAACAACAACAACAAAAAGTTAAAACAACACAAAATCTAACCCCAACTAGCCCCTCAAACTATATACATATATCTAAATGACTAAAAAGTCAAAAAAAATCATAGAGGTTGGCTTGACTGACAAGTCCTGTTAATTCACTCAACTTGTCAGGTTGGATCTGTCAACAACAACAACAAAAAGTTAAAATAACAACATGAAATCTAACCCGAACAAGCCCCTCAAACTATACATATAAATCATAGAGGTGGGTTTGACTGACAAGTCCTGCTAATTCACTCAACTTCTCAGGTTGGATCTTTTCAACAACAACAACAAAAAGTTAAAACAACAACACAAAATCTAACCCCAACTAGCCCCTCAAACCAGATTATATATAGATCTAAATGACAAAAAAATCAAACAAAAATCATAGAGGTGGGTTTGACTGACAACAGTCCTGTTAATTCACTCAACTTCTCAGGTTGGATCTGTCAACAACAACAACAACAGAAAGTTAAAACAACAACACAAAATCTAACCCCAACTAGCCCCTCAAACTATATATATATAATAAATCATAGAGGTGGGCTTGACTGCTAATTCACTCAGTTTCTCAAGTTGGAGCTGTCAACAGTTGAAACTTGAATTTGAAGAAAATCTAACTGCAACTTGCCCCTCAAAACAGAAGAAAAAAGGTGGCACTGATTTACAGCGAGCTCCTGTTAATTCACTCAACTTCTCAACAACAACAAACAAAAACAAGTTGAAACAACAAGAAACGTTCTTCACAACTAGCGAGCGAGGACCTCTCCAAAATGCCTTCCCCCCTCCCATTCAAATTTGGACTCGTCCATAAAACTCCACTGCTCTTTACCGTAAACTAATCGGGCGAGTTCAAATGTTGCAGGGCGAAATAAAGGGTTGCAATTTGTAGGCTAATTTGTTGTTTCCCGTAATTACTAAACTATGATTTCACCAGTATGAAGATATCTCTTCATTAATGCAATAAAACTACATATTCAGTCCATTCATGGTGTTGATGTGCTAATTTCAGCATGCAGAGGCCGACTTTTAGTTCTGCAGGCGTACTCACTACTGGCTTGCCTGATCGGTTTGGCAACGTCAAACTTCGATCAGGTTCAAACTGTTTTTTCACTCGCAGGGCAATAAGAATTTATGAAATGACTTAAAACATATGCTCAGTAATTAGATTAATCCCTAAGCTATCTTCTGGTGTACGTTTCAAGACTTACCTTCGTGGATTATGCGACGAAAAACCTTCCCGGTACGGAGGACACATCTTGCTGGTTTTCAAACGGTTGCTGACCAACGTCACATGAACGGAAACTTTTGAAAATACCTCTGATTGGTTAAACTCGACCTCCTCTATCCGTTGTATGGTTTCTGATTGGCTGCGTTACGGTTTACTTGACCCGCGACCCAAAACAGACGTGGTCTTTGTGAGGTTCGTCGAAGCGAAATTGACCGCAGCGCTAGCAGATGAAAATGCAGCTGCGGACAGCACCTGACGTGACAGCGCTTATCAGTATTAGGCCGCTCGCGGTGTTGTCGCTTAGCGTGCAACGGCGTTGAATTTGTTCTCTTTTAAAAAATGTTTTAAAATACTTCTAATGTATCAATGGTATTCACATTAGTACCAATAGAAAGAGGAATGTTCGCTCTTTCGTTTCATTATCGTAAATAATCCCATTCACAAATATCCCAGATTTGTTCTTCAGGCAAAATGAGCCAATTTCACTGCAAAATGCCCTGCCCGAGCCTAATGTATATATATGTGATGCTGGTTTCCACAGCCAATCCTGTGAGGCCTCACTGATCAAAGTCTGATTGTAAATCAAAAACTGGTTCACTGCAAAATGTATTATCACAGTATCAAGCCATGTAATTGGTTCTTTGAAAGATGACAGAAATGAATGTTTCTATTTCTAAGCTACTGGATGTCAAAAGAGAGGTGTGTCTTGTCTGCTCATGCTGATTGGCCAATCACAGCTGTCACTCAGAGTTCAGTGACATGTTAATTAAGAAATAAATCTACTAAAATGTAACCAACCGCCTTTATTATTTCAAAAGGACTCACTTTGCCAGGCCCAGCCTTTCCTCTCCACTAAGGCTGAGAGGATTAGATTGATGTGCTCAACACACTGAGTTGACACATTCACTGACAGCTCAGCATCAAGACGGCCTGTCTTGGCCAAATGCTCTGTTGCCATAACGAGTTCATGCTCAAAAAGAGTTGGCGAGAACAACAGTGGCCAGCTCTTCTTCAGCTCCGAAAATTGTTCTGTTCCTGAGTTTCTTAAGCTGACCATGGACACAGCTTTGGACATAGTTTCAGCATATGAAGGAATTCTCTGGGCAGAACACAGGGTTGGCAGGCTTGAGAATGACAGCAGTGCCACAGCAGAGAGAACCAGGTGAAGTGTGGACAACCCAGCCATTTTCTAGTTCGATAGTCCTGCAACAAAATCCATTGTAGCTTATAAAATGTGAATAGTTAGTAGGTGATCATAGAGTAATTGTTGTTTGTTTGTTTGTTTTTACACTGTGTCTCAAAACTATCATTGCATCAGTTCTCACACACAGACTGACAGAGTGACTGATGTTACAGTGTTAGTCTTACTAATTAATACTAATACTTTTATCACTACTTAGTACTAGTCTCAGCATGACCTCTCTCTCTCTCTCTCTCTCTCTCTCTCTCTCTCTCTCTCTCTCTCTCTCACACACACACACACACACAAACACACATAGTACACACACACACACACACACACACACACACACACACACACACTGTGTACACACACACACACACACACACACACACACACACACACACTCTCTCTCTCTCTCTCTCTCTCTCTCTCTCTCTCTCTCTCTCTCTCTCTCTCTCTCTGGTTTCAGAGAATTGTGAGATCAAGCCATTTAACTTTTGCAACCGAACGCTAAAAATAGATCTACAGCACTGACAGGCAACGGCTGAAGAGTGGCCTTTGTAGGAATTCCAATACAGGAAATATCTAGATATGGAATGTACTCTGATTGTGAATCAGAATGCTTCCACCGCCAAACTATCTTTCAAACTTTTGTCTTCGTGTGTCGATCATACCCAGCTATCAAGTAACACTAACACGTGCAAGAAACACGTTAGGGTGCAATGAAATACCTATCACAGTTGGAAGCAGCTGCCTGGGCGTACTCTCCTTGCAGTGTCCGCCTGGGCATCGGTCAGCCTCGAGCAACTCAACACAAGGACCGGGAGAAGTCCAGATCCAGAAATACTTGTTTACAAAGCGTTCATTCTCACGTGACAATGCGCTTACATAAGTTCCCCCAGAGTGGTGTCCCCTGATGTGACGTCACACGTGCACTTGTTGCACTGGCCCTCACAGACACAGTTACTGCCCCTTCAGTGGGTGATGGAGGGCAGTGATATAAATGTACGCATTAACTTTTCGATCAGTTGCATGCATTTTTAGATCAGCGGATGGAAGTACAACCTTACACTAGCCTTAGCATATATGTGAGCCTCACTGACAGACCTGTGTGCTAAGTCGTCTCAGTGTACGTCTCAGTGTCTCGGAGGAGGCCGCCGGCGCCGGGTCCGGCCGGACCATACCATCTTAACTCTAAACTAAGATCCTGGTTCCAGAAGCCCTTTTGTCCCTACAACAAGAGTGTCTGGCACTAAACAAAAACAGGTCTGGCCCTGCCGGCCGGTCAACTGATACGCCGGTTGACCTGGCCAAGCGCCTGTCAAACATGGGCGAACTGTTTTGGGAAGTTCTAAACATGTACATCTGGATGCATGCGCTGCCTTTCCAGTGAGATCGTCTCTCAGTTTTTATTCAAGTTCCAGAAATTGTTTGGTCGGAACTCGCGTAGAGCCTGTAGTCTATGTACACAACCGCCATTTGCAGTTGCGAGGTAACGCAGCTATCCTCATTAAGCCTTTTTCTTTTTTTTACAAGCTTTAAGTCCGAACTCAAACAATATATATATTAGACTGAGAGATGTGCCGCTCTTCATCAGTTGATCCCTTAGGTGGCCACAGCCAGGTCGTTGCTTACACTGCCACTCTAAGGGTCTGATATAGGAGGAAAAACCGTAAAACAAAACAAAACAACAAACACCACCCCGGCAACAGGCAACATTAACCTGTTAAAACTACTGGGAGGAGGGGGGGGGGGGGGATTACAGTGTGACACAGAGCAAGTGTTAGGCGTATTCATATTAAGTTAATGTTTAGATATCATTCAGTATGACTATGTGTGTTGTACTTCTAGTCTATATTATATCTAATGTAATACAACACAGACAAAGTATTTTAAATGAAATCAAACAAATCTTTGTTGTTCACATCTCTCTCTCTCTCTCTCTCTCTCTCTCTCTCTCTCTCTCTCTCTCTCTCTCTCTCTCTCTCTCTCTCTCTCTCTCTCTCTCTCTCTCTCTCTCTCTAACTAAAAAACATGCTTGGACTTTGTTATACCTTCTCTACATGACACCATACTAAGTCCTTCCTGCACGGTGCGGTACACAGGAGTCATAGAGAGCCTTTCTCTCTCTCTGGGTCATTCTCAGAAACTGTGTACCAATACTGTGACATAGGTACCAAAAAATATAAATGCTTTAAAACTCCTAATATGTAAGTTTACTTCTTAACACCTATTGCATGTGAGGAATTGAAAGGGGAAAAAAAGAAGATAATCTGCACTATTTACTCTACGTTCAACTTTAGTCAGACTGTTGGTGAAATGGTCTTTGTAAGTTTTGAAGTTGAAAAGACGAGAATATTTTTAGTTCAGTCAGTAGTTCGTTGGTGCTGGGTCTTCATGCGGTCGTGGGGTGCAGCAGTCTCCTTTCCCGTGTGAAGGATGGTTCCAATTAGCGGCGGTCAGTTCGCCGAGCTGTAGACAACACTGAGCCTCCCTGTACATGCAAGGGCATGGAAGAGCTGCCTTCCCTATTCTGTTACAAATTCTTCTTTTATTCCAAATTCTGGGCCACCGATGCCGTATTAGGTATAAAAGACCCTCCATTTTAATCCCCCGCACCACTTGCCCTCACAGAAGTTTAAGGACCGTGTGTCCTCTTTTGCCAGTCACTTTGCCGAGCCTCCAGTTCAGTCTGCA
Organism: Alviniconcha strummeri; assembly: GCA_963584105.1. Classification (NCBI taxonomy): domain Eukaryota; kingdom Metazoa; phylum Mollusca; class Gastropoda; family Provannidae; genus Alviniconcha; species Alviniconcha strummeri. Next base: position 1,140 of record CAUZXP010000267.1, on the reverse strand, counting down.
AGTCTCCAAGTCAAACTAGTGTTTTGGCTCAATTTAATCCACATTCAACAGGTTGCTTTGACTATCTTTTACCTTCCTAGTTCCTGAATGATGTTTTATTGTTGTTTGATTGTTGTAGTTTCTATGGTTTGAGATCTAGCGTCGCTAATGTTTTTCAGTTATTCTTCACGTTTGCTTAAATGATTAAGTACAGGGGCCAGCTTCGTGGTAGCCACGAGTTATTTCAAATATATGGGTTATAACACTTGTTTTCATTTCATGATTGCTGTGTTGAATCTTAAACTGTGTTTCGCTACAGATGTTCTGACTGAGAGGTCAGGTTCGTTATCCCTGGCTCCATTTTTTGCTGGTTAGTTAAAGCCTGTTCCGCGTATCCGCGATTAACAGGTTCGACTTTTCTACTTAATATTATGTGAAAAGGCCAGCTCCGCGGTAGTTCGCGATTAGCTTTTTGACTTTTCATAAATAATTCCGTCTTGTGTATTCCATCTTCCACTATCCCGGACTTGGAAGATACCTAAAGTTTTCTTCTATAATTCAATGTAAGACCCTACTGAGAAATTATAAAGTGAGGCGATGTTTTTGGTGATACACCGGTTGTGAACTGTCTCAGTTTCACAGGTTTGTAGCTCAGACTTTCGTAACCCGCACGAACGATTTTGTGTTGACTTAATTGTTGTTTATGTTAAATTCTCAGGTAATGAGACAACCAGATAAAGTTTACCTAGCTATATCAGTTGGCTTTTCGAACCTTTGTGCCTTCTAATCTCTTCTTTTGTCTGCTTATGATATGCTTGTGACTTACGTTTTTGAGTCAATAATATTTGGAACTGACTTTCATTCTCCACTTGAATTCGAGTTGAAAGTGAGGTGGGAATTGAGCGAGAAAAAATAGAACGATTTTGTGAGTGAGTGTGGACGTGTGTGTGTCAGTGTGTATGCTGGATCACTTCCTGATACTGATAGTCATGAGATGCCACGTGCAAGTACTTAACGCAGACATGTTTGTAACTTAACCTGCTAGCGTTCTCAGTTGCAGTGGCCACAGAATCGCTCGACGACATTTCGGATCCCTTCACGCACTAGAGATGTTACAATAATACTGAGGCAGCAGTAAATTCTTAGATACTATTTTGGTAC